>BGPR01009223.1:30358-58784 GCA_013235015.1 Araneus ventricosus | reverse complement strand
TTTGTAAATTGGTGCGTGGAACCGTGAAGATACTTCCAAAAGAATTTTCTTTTTCAGAAAATTTCTGAACATCAATGACTTACAGTTTTCGCTGATCTTTTTCCTAATGCACTGAAGTTGGTTCCATTCAGTTTCGGTGAGTAGCACACAGATGGTAGAAACTACCGTGAAAAGTTAACTTTTGTCACATATCGCTGAAAGGATGTGAAAGGCTTGTTTTCAATCCACGCTGTTGATAGAAAGAGAGTGTCTCTGACGATTAGCACTTCTCCCGTCTCTGATGGTAAAGATGAATTGTTCATTTCGGTAGCAAGTGATTCCCACCGTTTTTGGTTGGGAAAGATTCAACCGTTTTCAGTTGTTTTGAACTTTCGAATGTATACATTTAATACATCCTCGAAATCACTGATCACAGCATAGTTGTCCTCACCGAGGTAATAATGGTGTTGAGGAATAGAGTCTGCAGTAAAGCCACCAGTGTTGTTAAATGTTGAGGGTTTCTTCGCAGGAGTCGTTGAAGAAGCGGATTCAGATGATGTTTCATGATGAAGAGAAAGTCGAGAAACACAGTAGAATGGTAAAAATCAAAGTAGAGTAAATGCATGAAGGAAAGTTCGAAATTTATAAGGAACTCTAAAAATTGATAAAAGGGTTCAGTAACATTATTGGTTGAACTTGTGTGAGAACTTAATCTTTGCGAATGTGATTGGGTGAGGGGAAGACAAAAGCAACAAATGTCTTTAATCGACATAAGAATGACGAATAGTAATGATGAAACACGAAGAAGAATATTCTCGAAGTTCTAAGAAAATATCAAGTGACACATAAAGAGATTTTTCTATGTATGATAGTTGAAAAAGAATATATGATTAGAATTATCAATGCAAGACGATAGTCATAGTCAAATATTCTAGAAATAAGCATGGCATGTATCATCTATGACGTGTCCAAATAAGTCACGAATGTAAGATTTAACACAATCTTTTAATCTTAAAGAAACATGATGAAACAAATTTAATACTAACTGTGTAGGTCTTCATAGCTAGATTGTTATAATCATGAAGCATAACATCTAGAAATGAAGATTTTTTTTGGAAGTTCGAATCCAGGAGAATCAGGCATTGTATTTTGTTAATAATTGCATTCGTCATTGAAAAAATATTTTCGAAAGTAGAGTGAATTTGAAGCAAACACAGACGTGGCAACTCTTTTATCGTTATTCGAAATAAATCTCACACACGCACGCACGCACACATAAACACACACACACATGCACACAAAAACAAACACACACACTTCATGAATTAAACGCGCACATGCACACACACACACACACACACATGCATGCACACACGCAAACACACAAACACTTTATGAATTAAACACGCACATGCACAAACACAAACACACACATGCTTGCACAAACACACACAGAGTCTTCACGCATGCAGAAAAAGTTCTTTGGTGGTGGTTAAAATTGTCGAGACTAAATTTATTTGATCGATGCAAAAAGGAATTAGAATGTAAAACATGAGTTTCACACAAACACACACACAGAGTCTTCATGAATGAAATACGCATGCAGAAAAAGTTCTTGGGTGGTGGTTAGAATTGTCGAGACTAAATTTATGTGATCTATGTAAAAAAGGAATTAGAATGTAAAACATGAGTTTCATTTCATTAATTTATTCAAACCTAAGATATTTTTCTTTTTCTATGCCATTGATAGAATATTCTTTGATCGTTTTCATCATTGGAAGAAATATATTTTCAAAAGTAGAGTGAATTTGAAACTATAAGATTCATGTAGGGTTGACACAGAGTAAGCAATGATTAGAATTATCTATGTGGAATATTCTTAAAAGATAATCTGTCACAAAGAGAAGAAAACACACACAGACATGGTAACTCTTTTATCATTATTCGAAATAAATCACACACACAGTCTTCACGCATGCAGAAAAAGTTCTTTGGTGATTAAAATTGTTGAGATTAAATTTATTTATTTGATCAATGTGAAAAGGAATTAGAATGTAAAACATAAGTTTCATTAATTTATTCAAACCAAAGAGATTTTTATTTTTCTTCTATGTTATTGATAAAATATTCTATGATCGTTTTCATAATTCGAAGAAATGTGTTTTAAAAAAAATCGAAAATGAATTTCAGTCATGTAAGAAAAATTAGAGAAAATACATATAATTAATAAATAGAATAAATAGTTTGTGAGATAATATAAGATTAAAAAAATAAGGAATTAAGAAGAAAGTCAAAATAAGTTCGTAAAAGCAGAAATCACTCGAAAACTTTTTAAGTATCGAAAGAAAGATATGTTTAATCAGTTAATAGGTAAAAATTTTATATTAGTGGAATGTTTTATATAGTTTTAGAGTTAAGTATGACGAATGATCCCTAAATTTTTAAGATAAAATGATTTGTGATGAATCAATGCATTGTGACGTTTAATGTAACCTTTTTAACATCATTCGAAGTAAATTGCAATGTCTTTATAGATAAGTTAAATGTTCAACAGAAAAAAAAGTGATCTTAAATGGGAAATATTAATGAAGCTCTTTCGTCGATGTTGAAGTGAATTCGGAAAGAAAAAAAAATAATGCCAACACTTTTTCGTTCAAGATTCAAATTTTCCATTTAACTTTAAGAGACGCTGCCACCCACGAATTAAACTTTTTGGATAACCTTTGAATTTTACAAAATATTCACTCGAATTATTCTTGATGCGTTTTCTTAAAATTTTTTCAATCGGGAAATGGTTGTTCTTTTCCACCTTTTGTAATTCTTGCGCATAAAATGTTCTTTGAATATCCTCTCCTAATAAATCTTTCACTCGATACACTAGAGGATTTCTTTTCACACATTCACTCACTGTGAATAGTTCTTCAGTCCAATTTGTTTCATAACCTTTTTCAAAAGTCAGTTTCGCTTTAGAAATGCGCACGGTGTCACCTTCCTTAAAAGCACATGGCTTTCTTTCAACATTCTCCATGTTTCCATATAATGTCAGCCAAACATCTTGTTCGTTTTCCGAATTCACTTCCACAGGGGCTCTCTTGATGCTCGAATGGTAAGTATGATTATAACTATATACTAACTTATCTAATACATCAATGTAATTACGAGTATTTTTAAACGTGAAATATTGAAACATTTTTGTTTTTAATGTTCAATTGAGCCTTTCAACCACTGAAGCTTTTGTAGCGTTAAAAGTTGTAAAAAATGTGACTTTATTTGCTTTCAGAAATTGTTGGAACTTTTCATTTTTGAACTCGGTTCCCTGATCTGTTTGCAGATATTGAGGACGACGTTCTTTAAATATAACTTTAAATTCATTGATTATATCCACTCCTCTCTTTCGCTTGAGAGGCACGACCCACGCATGTTTCGATAGAATATCTATGCATGTAAGGATGTAATGAAATCCTTTGTTAAACTTTTTAATGCTAATTAAATCCACGAGGTCTGCTTGCCACTGTTGATCAATCGCATAAACAATCACTCGATTGGTTCGAAATTTCTTTCGAACGGGTTTATGCAGTGTGTAGGCATTAACCCCTTGTAACCATTTTTGAATCGCTTTCTTGGAGACTTGCCCTTCGTCAGCACGGTATAAACTATCGACACCGCCGAAACTTGCAACGTGTTTGGGATCCTGATATGCTTCGTTCATTATAACAGAACAAGAATAAATTAAATACGCATTCCTAGAATGTAATTGAAATGTTTCCAGTATCGTTTAAACGCAAAACAAAATCAACACTAAACTTTTCACTTTCAGAAAAAATATAATTTCCTAAAAATAATAAACCAATGCAAATATAAGCGCACACTCCACTAGCAACTTCTTCTAACGAAGGCATGGTGATAAATAAAACTTTTTAACATGAACATTTGATTATATACCTTATTGTCAATTGTATTTCTTGAGCAATAAACCTAGGAACTCTTTTATAAGATTATAATCTTTTTAACGGAGTAGTGTTTGTGAAAAAATCAAACTTTTGTAAAAGAAATAAGCCGAGAAAATTTTCAAAGTCCGAAAATAAAAATAAATTCCTTATCATCATTCTTATCTAATTTAAGAAGGAGATAAAGTTCAAGCACATTCCTTATCTGAACTCGGTTGGAAGTCGGGGGGGCGGAAGGCGGGAGGGGGAGGGAGTGGTGCCCCCGAAGCTCCAGAACGCCCAATATCCATCTACTGCAAATGCATTCTGTATTTGCATTTTTTTGGTAAAATAAACATCATATTCATAAAACAAGTTGTTCCCTTCAATTTCGGCGCAATTTTTGTGAGCCCATTCTTCACAAATTCGACACTGACTCCAGTCTTCTTCAAAGGTTTCAGCACAGATGACGCCTCCTTCTCTCTTTTCTTCAGATTCTAGTTCCATTTTTGCTTTAATTTTCAAGTCTTCTTTGGATGTTCGAAGTGTAATCAGTTTTGATCTTTTTACTTGAACTAATTTTTTACTTTTTCTATTTTTATTGGAACTGCTAGGTAGTGGCTATATCTCCTCTAAAATATCTTGAGATGCAGTTGTTTTGGGAAAATCCCCAATATGAGAGGTAGTTGTACTACTATCATTTTCCCCAGACCGCTCGAATTTCCTGTATCTGCTACTGATTTTGAAGGATCGGGCAATCTCAAAATTAGGTAGATGTAGACACCATTGTGTCCGATACAACCCGAAACATCATGGAACTAAACATTGGTTACAACATATGTATTATTAAGCCTAAGGAGATTTACGGCCTACAACTTTAAAGACAATAAATGTTGTTTTCAGCAATAAACAAAAAAACCAACTTATTGTCACTTTCAGGCAAGCTATGACAACCTGAAGTTATCTTCGTTCACTCAAAACGCTGTTGAAGAAGCTAAATTTTCTGCCTCGAGTCAACTACTCTGACGTTTGATTAAATATGGCGGCATGTGAACTTTCAACCTTCACCCAACACCCTGGTGTCTTGACAGGTCCCGCCTCCAGCAGCAAATGTAAGAAATAACGCATGCCCGATACTACCCGACCTTCCCCAAAAAATTTTTTTCCATATCTTAATGATTGATGTCTTTAAACTAATGCATTATAGGATGAAATATGCAAAAAAGTAATTAAAAATATACTTGGAACTGAATTCGATCTGTTTAGAATTCAAAACAATTTTTGAATTTAAAATTTGTGCTCAGCCTTGGTAGATGTCAATATCTCAGGTACCAATTAACCTAATCCAAAGAATGCATAAAAAAGGGGGTAAAATGAAGCATTTAATCATAAAGGATAATCCTCTTATCCTTTTGAAAATATATTAACACATATTAAGTAAAGAATTCCATCAAGTCAGATTTAGAATATTCACAGTCACAATATATATCCAACTCGGAATGCAAACAGAATTAACGAATGTCTTTGATGAATAAAAGCCGTGCGAAGAGGGCAAAGAGTAGATAGCCAAATCAGTAAGGGTCTTGAAAGGGAAAAAAATTAGTGTAAAGCTGAATTTTACCCCATTGATAGACCCCTACCAGATGAGCATATTTACAAAAGTCCCCAAAAATCCTCCTAAAAAAATCCCCCCCCCCGAAAAAAAAGATTTCAAAGGTTCAAAATGACAATATATATATTACTGCCATTATCTTTGTCACTAATGGTTGTATGAAGTTTAACTTTTTATTGTTTTGCTTCTTATGAAATGGGCTACAAAATCGGTGCGATGTATATTTGAATCGATTGATTTTAAAAAGGGACTTTTTTAAAGGGTGAGGAAAAATACGAATGGGCTGTAAACAGCATCGAAATTAGAGTCCAAAATATCTCTAATGTGCCTCACGGTAAAATATGACCCATGGACAACAACAAAAAAAATATTACAATTATTAATTTTTGTAAAAATTTAAATTTTTCAAAAGTCTTCTTTTAACATCAAACAGTATAAACGTTTCAGAACTTTAGGAAATGAATTATTATAAAGCCAGGAATATCAATGAAACTTAACTAAAATTCAAATTTTATTTATTTGTGAGTAAATTTAAAGACTCAAAATAAAATAGAATTTTAAAGCTATTCGCTTTTAAGTAAAAGTCAATTTTAAAAAAAATCAGGAAAAAATAATTAGAAGCCAGGAATATCAAGAAAACGCAAATAAAATTCAAGATTAATCTATTTGCAAGTAAACCTAAATTTAAAAGATACCAAATCAATTTTTTAAAGTTATTCGTTTTTAAGTAAAAATCAGATTTAAATGGGGAAAAAATTCAGGGAAAATGATTATAAAGCCTTGAATATCAATGAAACTCAAATAAAATTAAAAGTTTATTTGTTTGCAAATAAATTTATATTTGGAAAGGTACTGGTTTTTAAGTAAAAATTAGATTTAAGCAACTGTATTTGTGTATTTTAAAAAGGGAACCCTTTTTCATGCGTAAATATTGACTCCTTGAAAATTTTGAAAATACTCTTTGAAAACTCATTAAATACTCCTTTATTGTTAATTTAAAAAGTCAGTAAGAACCCTGGGTCTTCAGCGCAGAAGTCCTCTTCTAACATCATATGGAAAATTTGATGCCTTACTACAACATAACTGTGAATTGCAGATTTAAAGTTTTACACCAAGCGATGCAACTACCTTCATCAAATCGAAAATGCAGAAAAAGTCATTTCTGCCGAGTCTGCAGAAACCCCCGTTTAAAATCAAACGGATCAAATACAGAAATCCTACTTCGATTGGTCGTTTCAATGTGAAATACGAGGTGAAACAACTACAAGTACTTTTACGAAATCATTAAGGGTTTAATGGGATTGAATTACAAACTGCGCGGAAATTAACTTAATTTTTATCAAGGAATCGTCATGTGCAAAATCTAATCAAAAGCTATCGAAAATTTTATCCTCTGATTTGCTCTTATACTTACAAGGTATTGAAACGTTTCGTACCATCTTAATTCTTACTTTCTACCAATTGCATCCAAAATTTAACGGCTATCGCTAATTTTAGCCAAAAGAGCAGATACCGAATTTCATCTATGTAGCGTGTTTCGTTTTTGAGTTAATTTGTTCAGAAATATGCGAATATGCATACGGAGAAACAACCGACCCATTGGCGGATACAGATTTACAAATCTGGAGGTAAAATCGTGTATGAATTTCGTCTATGCAGTTATTAGCGTTTTTGAGTTGCCTTGTTCACAATTCTGGCTCCGGCGAACTTTCGAGAATTCAAAACATCTTGGATCACAACGGTATTTTATTTATTTTTCAGCAATAAAATTTTTTTTATCTTCTTTTGTTTAGATTTTATTAGATACTAGCAGTACGCGCACGGCGTTGCCCGTGGAATCAGGACTTCAAAAAGTGGGTGAAAAAAAGTGCACACAATGGCACGAAAAAGTTTTGAAAACAAAAGCAAAGCAAAAAATACACATTATTGATATTCTCGCTTATTTTTCTTTGCGAATGACGTCACCTGCCGCGAAGAAGGTCACGTTGCAACAATGCATTGTGGGATGGTCCGGAGAATCTCTTGCTGTTAAATCGCGCTACGAAAAAACTGTTTGAACCGATCAGGGAAAAATTAATTTTTAAAAAACGAAAAAAGATATTTTAATAGTTCTTGTTTTAAATCGGACATAAACGTGCCATTTGTAGGCTGAAAAAAAATGGAAATTATAGAGATGTTAGAACGTCAGATGCGATAATTTAAAGAAATCTTTATTAAAAATTACCATAAAAATGACTATTTTTCAAAATTCAGTAAATTACGTTAGAAATTCAAAACTAACTTCATTATAACGGAAATCGCATGCTCTTTCCGATGGTGTATATATTTTTGTCGTAAACTTATTCGTAACTATTCTATTGAGAAATTAGTGCGAAAAATCAACCAAAACAACACAAAACATTAAATAAAAAAAATTTCTAGATTAAAATTTAAAATTTCGGCTTCGAGGTGCATTCAGTCACCATTACGACTACCTGTGTGCCAAATTTCATGGCTGTAAGTGCGACAGATTCGTGTGGACATCACAGACAAACACACACACACACACACACACACACACAAACATTGCCTTTTATAAGTATGAGAACCGGGCCAACCTTCCTGCCGTATCATGTATAATGACGGAAACATGTTGCGCATTTTGGACGTTTTCCTTTCCACCGATTGAGTCCAAAAACTGACAGGCGTTTATGCATTTGTTCTTGAGAACAGTGTGTGAATTATCTTTTTATCCAAGTCGTTACTGTTTTAAGTTCGCATTCGAAACTCCATAACAGATAGACCTACAGGCAGTAGAGGGTCGATTATTTGATACTGTTTTACAATTCTAATTCTAACGATAATGTTATTCTGATGCTCAATTTCATTTTTCTAGCTTCCTGCGCTTTTTTAGTTAACATATTCACATCCACATAGATTAACAAACAGAGAACCAATTTCCCATAGAAGAATTACATAAAATTTTTTAATATATCTACAGTTTTGGTGTCAAGACTGCATACCAAATTTTATAAATCAAGATCTTAGCAAATTTGAGTTACCATGTTCACAGTTAGACGAGCCGAACACGCGTCAGTCCAAATATATTTTCTTATTCAGGTAGGTCCTAACCTGGAGGTTCAATAACAACTAGAAGTAGCATTGTTTGACGACTGCGATGCATTTTATTTGTATATACTTCGTATACCAGAAAGTAAAAAAGTAAGCTTTATGTCTTTAGTCTATATCATTACCTTGTTGGAGGGGAATGTCTTTTCCCTTTCTATCGTACAATGCATGGAATGATAACTATAATCTTTAAAAAACTAGATTTCGAAATTAGGATGTATTTGCTTTTCAATTCGAAAAAGTTGTTTTGGAATTCTCTCTCTCTGTGTGTACACGAGAACACAAAAATGCAACAAGCCTGAAGGATGGAATTTGGCTTGTGGTCTCAACACAAACCAGCGGGAGTGGTCTCCCTTAAACTTTCTCGTATACTTTCTAAGTGGAGATACTTTCTCTTTCTATACTTCGTATACGAGAAAGTAAAACAAAAAAACAAACAAACCTGAAATCAAATATCTGTTGCCACGTTTCAAAAAAATATTACTTTGAAGCAGGCGCGATAAAATAGGCAATGCAATGAATACTAAAGCGAAAATTCTGCTTTGGAATTGAATTCCCAAGAAAACAATTTATACTACCACAACCGTAACAATTGCGAAAGCGCGTGAATAAAAGATTTGCTGAAATAATGAGATCGGTTTAATTTACAACAATAAAAAAATTGTTAACAATTGATGCTTGAAAACATCATGTATTGTTGTAAATAAAATTTACAACAATAACAGATTGCTACCAATACGCATGCGCATGAGAATCGGATTAAAAGAAATTGAATATGCAATTTGAACGCCTCTTTTTGACGGATTTGGCCCAAATTCTAGTTATTCGAGCTATTCAAGTTTTTGAGTTATAGTGTTCACATGACCGCGGACATACAAATAGACAGACTTCCCGTTGACGGATTTTGTCCAAACACAGACATAATTCCAAAATTGTGTTTTTCGGACTCAGGGAGGTCTGAAACGTGGAGATCCGTCAAAATCTCGAGTTCGAATTTTTTGACGATTACAATACTTTCTCTTTGTATACTTCGTATACGAGAAAGTAAAAACGTGGTTTTCTATCGAATTCTGTACGAAATCCTTCAAAGGATGCCATTCTGCTTGTGCATCCATGTGCATATGAACACATAAACGCAAAAATGCCACGAGTTAGGTGTATGAAGTTTGGCTTATAGTTTCATCATGAAAATAGTAGATCCATTTAAAATTTAGACATAACAAAAACTGTGTTAATTTATTTTCTGAATGTCTCTTTGTTTGTATGTGAACGCGGTAAAATGAAAGCGCAGAATTTTCGTATTTTACGCCAAAAAGGCGGATCGACATGAAAATTTGTACCATAAAAAAGTGTTCAAACGTGCTTATTCGATTTTCCTCACAATATGACGATGCTGAGAATCAAACGCGCCAGATTGCGGAAGAATACGGGAAAGCTGAAGGTAGAACACATCGGATGTTGTAGTTTAATTGGTAAATTTAACATAAATCTTGAAAAAAATAAGATATTTCATTAAGTTTATTTGCATATATATCTTCACAACACTCGTTAAAGCACCTTTTTCGACATTAGATATTTTAATCTTAATGAACGCGCTTTTGTTTCGAGAGCGCACATGTTGGCAACAAAATAACTCCAGTGTTTCGAATTCACCAAATACGGTCTGTCCGTAAAGTTTCTGCCATTGTTTCCTACCCCTCATGCTGATTGGGCAGTGCATTGGCACACTTGTATATAGCCATCTAAAAGTACCAAAGCGCAAGAATTGGAAATGATTTTAACATAAAAAATGCTGCTGATAAAAATTCAACGTCGTCAATGTGAAACACGGACTAACTGCGAGATAACTCTAAGATGCAACAAGCTAGAATATTGGAATTTAGAATCTGGTCGTCAGTGGCGGATTTTGACAATATGAGGCACGAGGCACAAAATTATTTTGAGGCCCCTTCCATAATCAAGATAATTTTTCAAAAAAAAAAAAATCTTATCCAGTTTGAGCTCTGCAAAGTAAATCATTAAAATCGTTTCCATCGTTCCCTTTTCTAAAAAGTTATATTGTTAAAAAATGAAAATGTGAATCGTAAAATGAAGCAATGACTTTCAAATATAATATAACTAATTAAAAGTAGAGATGGGTGACAGAATAATGTGAACACTTTTGAATTTGCACATTTTTTTCAAATATCTCCCGAAAGGCTAAAAGGAAGGATCCTAAAACTTTGACCATGTAAAGAAGAGGCTTCAACTCACAGTTTACAGGGAAGATTTGGTCACAATGGCATTTAGGGGACTGACCAGAAATTGTTAAAAAAATGATTCAGGACTCACCCCATTTTACAGAAAGCTGATAATTAGTTTCAACTTTCACCAAACGGTTTCGCTTGATAAGCGCAACATTTACATACATTATTGTAAAAAAAAGCACGAATATTCAGGAAGCTATAAAGGTTTTCTTTAAAAAGTCCCAAATTTTCCCGCAAATTTTTTGCTTATAACATATAGAGTTTTCAGCAAAATTATAAGAAACTTACAGAATTCATGACAATACGTTAGCGAAGTATTGTAATAAAATTTGAAGTAAATACTTTGAATGTTAGAGGAGTTATGAGTTTTGTAGTAAACAATTTTTTACTGCGCATCTGCGAAATTCCTATTTTTTCTTTCATACTTCAAAGCCAGATATATAGGGCAGCTTATATAAAAATTCCAGTTGAATGCCATTAAGATTCAAGAAGATATCTGCATTGCAACGATATGAATTTTAGTTGCACTCTAAGAGAAGCCAAATGATGAGGGTTTTTCTACAAATGATATATATTTTAAATTTGAATCTTCGAATAGTTATCGACGGACTGCAATCTAAGTAATGTATTTAATTTATAAGTATACATGGGTATTCAGGATATTCAACTTTCATAAAATTTAATATTACTGTTAGAATCAATTTAATGTCTATACAAGCTGTTCTGAAGTTACAAATATTAAGACAACCTGAAATAGCTAAATATTTAAATGTGGATCACATTCAGGACAGTTGGTGTTAGTATTTTGCAAATAAAAAACGCAAAATCTTAATTTAGTAAGTAATTTTTTTTTAAACGTAGTAAAAAAATAACTATTTTGAATCCAGATCTGTTGAGTCAGACAGCTAACCGTGAAACAAACTGGACCACACTGAATCTGCAAGCGAATTTGAAATCATGAAAAAAATCCCTGAGAATGATGTCTTGAAATTTAAGCGATACTTGATTTTAATTTAAATTCATTTCGAGTACTCGGCTCTTAAATTCAAATGAAAGCACTAAATTAAATTACCTTGATAATAATGCAGGAAAAAAAGTATTACGATGCGTCTGGCCCCAAAAGTTGCGAGGCCCCTAAGCAGTTAGTTACCAACTTTGCCCTGCGCAGTTCTACACCTGTGAAATCAATTTACAGACCATCGCGTCTTGGGTACAATGGACGTATCATCAAAGGAATGTCGTCTTCTGCATATCTCGTTTTCTATAGAGCACATTCCTGTGTGACAAGCAGGTTAATTTATCAATAATGATACACATTAGTCACACTAGGACTTAATTCCCCGCAACGTTTCGTTTCAGTGTTTTCATTCACTCATTAATTTTTTTAAAGCAAAGAGGGAGAAACTTTTCAGTGAGGAGAGGATTATACTATAAACAAGGCTGAAATGTTGTAAATTTACCGTCTGCTTAGCACTGTAATGTTTCTCGTAAAGATTTTGAGGCCCTCCTAGAGTTTCGAGGCACGAGGCGGGCACCTCTAACGCCTGTGCGGAAATCCGCCACTGCTGGTCGTTAACACTAAACAGAAAACTTCTGTGAAATTTTGGGCGAAATCTGTCTATGCAAAATTAGTCTGCCCGCATGTCCTTCAGCATGACAACTCGATAACTGGAAAACGCTTCGAGAACTGTTGACGTGCATCAGATTTTTGACGAAATTCATTATCGCGTTGACTGTCTGCCGGTCTGTCTATTTTTGTACATACAAATGCTATTTCTCAAACACGCAGTTAGGTGGATGGATGAATTTTATTACATAATCTTTACATAAAAAATGTTGATCACTCTAAAATTTTCGATCCATTCGATTTACGGGAAGAGGGTATTTATAAAAATGTATAATCACTATCAGAGGCGGCCCGAGGGCCAGGCAACTACCCGTGGCGCCGAAATCCGGGGTGACGCCGTGCGGGAGAGCTGTTGGATTAACTGTTCCAGTAACTGTTGCTGCTGGCGAGAGAACTTTTTAATAAACTTATCAAAACCTATTTGCGACCCACCATGTTCAGATCTATCTACGGTTCACCCAGGAGCGACTAGTTGTATGAGCAACTATGTAAAATGAACGTGACTTGAAGTTTGTTTGACATTTAGAATACAGACATTGTTGAATTTTAAAAAATGCATTGGTTGTGGTTGTGGGGAGGCACCATATTGTTGCTTTTCCCCGTTGATAAAGTTACCCCGGGCCACCTCTGCTCACGATAGTACGAATATGAGCATCAAACGGACCATTTTTGGGAAATGCACGAGAGAGTCGAGGGGAGTTGCGCTTTTTACAATATCCAATAACAAAAAGAATATTAATAATGAGAAAAATTTTGATATTATATTTCAATGGATGTAGTAGACATAAAACATCTAATAGAAACCAGTATATTCAGGAAGTAAATCAGCATTTACTTCATTACGACAGTCTTCCAAGCTGTCTATTTCATGCTGATAGCCATATCCATTTTATTGCAAGCGCTCTTCCTTTTCGAGTGCATACAGAGGCAATGTAAGGTTGCAAATTCCTCAAGTGCGGTGCATATACATAAATATTCTGTTAAACTTTCCTATTACAGGATGCTTTCTCATACATTGACGAAATTACATGCACCCAACTAAAATGACAAGAGATACTGGAACTTTAGAAATAGTTTTTACCCAGAAATAGTTTCTTATCAAAACCCAACGTCAAAAATGTCACTATCAAGGCTAGGGAAGGAAAATTAAATTGCACCGAAAAACGTTTGTCGAGTATTTCGTATAGTTTGTTTAAAAATTCTCAAGGTTATAAGCAATAAACATACGGGGAATTTTAAGATTTTTAAAAAGGCCTTTATATCATCGAGAATATACTTGCTGTTTTTTACGAAAATGCATGAAATCAATGTACATATTGTTACAAACATGGAAAGTCACTTCCCAGCAATGTGAGTCTTAAGGTTGGGAAGGGAGTTTTACAGGGGTAAGTATGGGATGACGGCAGCAGCCACGTCTGGACCCCTGACCTTGGCGACCATCTTGTCGACTTGGCGACGAAATATGGGATCTCAAAGGTGCTGGAATATTCTCGATTAGGAGAGGAGATACGCTTGAATGTACTAGATGATTCCATGTGACGTCACGGCCTTCCGGGGGAGACTATATAAGGAGAGCGCTTGGATGACGGAGGGTATGTTGATCGACTGGGATCGCCTTGGAGCGCGAACGTCTTTGGAGTTCTATCCGTTGTGCGAGATAGTAAGTTGTTAGACGCCGATCGATAGGAGTGTTGATCCATTGGGAACGACTTTAGAGTTTCTTCTGCAGTGCGAGCTAGGAAGCTGGTGAGCTGAGCACTATTGAAGGTGCTGATATTGTCGTTATTAGTTATTTGCTGACTGTTTGTGTTGCTAAATATCAAAGTGCTGAACTGTTATTACTTGTGAATTGTTGTCTGTTTACATTGCTAATCGGAGCAAGAACTATTGTTTCCTGTTCCTGTGCTACGTGTTTTCCTGCGTATTTGTAAATAAACCTTCATTCTTCATTGCCCTGCGTGTTGGACTGTTTACACCATACACTCACAGATAGACTTTTGTAACAATATTAAGAATAACCCTTCATGAAATTTGTAAATCATAATCAGCTTTCAGTGAAACGGGGTGAGTCCAAATCCTATTTCGTTTTCATCGAGTTCTAGGCGTTCCCCTAAATGCCATCGTAACCGAATCTTCACGGTAAAATGTGAATGTATCTCAAATGCGATAAATGTGTAAGTATTCTGTCAGTCTTTACTATCTCTTATGGGTTTTGCAAACTATAAACACTTTTACAAACAGCCACCTAAAACGAAAATAGTGACTCTAGAATAAGGAATAATTTTATTTCGTCAAGAAGGCCAATACTGAGCTACGAAAGGAATACAAATTAGCAGAGTTTTTAAGTTAAACTCATCTTTGCTGTTATTTTTGCAACTCAGCATATTTTGAAACTATTAACATAGTCATTATATTTAAAAAGTATTAATATAGACAGTATATTCCGAAACTATTCATATAGTCTGTATATTCCGAAGCTATTCATATAGTCTGTATATTCCGAAGCAATTCATATAGTCTGTATATTCTAAAGCTATTCAGATAGTCTGTATATTCCAAAGCTATTCATATAGTCTGTATATTCCGAAGCTATTCATATAGTCTGTATATTCCGAAACTATTAATATAGTCACAGGGCCGGCCTTAATCCGACTGGACCGATTGCTCCAAATAGGGCCCCGTGCTAGCGTGCTACAATTTAATCGGATTTATTAAAATTAAAATCAATTAATTATTGTTTTTAACAAATTATTAAAAAACATGTTTTTGTTGCATTACAGAAACATGATTGCTTTTAATAGATCTAAAAAAGTTTTGCAAATATAAATTACTAGCGAATGTTCACGATAAAATAAAATAAGATTTTTCAAATGTTCAGATGCGAAATAAAAGTACAGTGAAGCACCGTTTATACGTTTTTCAAGGGACTGAGAAAAAAACGTATAAACGAAATTCAAAAAAGTACGAACAATTTCAAAATAACCAACAATGAAAAGTCAGAGGTAAATTAAAATATTACATGAAAATGAAATACATGAGGTATGTAATACAAAACTTTTTATTCCGGATTTAATGTACAACTAGTAGTACTATTCATATTCATTCAGCATTTTCAAAATGTATTTTGTTATTTTAGGTTGTAAGGCATTTTTGGAATCCACAGAAAAAAGTTCATTGTGCACAGTTGAAAGTGCCATCTTAACTTTATCATTTAAATCACTGCTAATGAGGTATTCTTGCATGGTGTTAAAACCCGTCAAAGCTTGTTGAAAACTTGGCAGAGGCTTTTCAGTGCAATTATCCTCTTCTTCACTGCTAGTTTCCTCATTTGTGATAATTTCATCGATTGTTAGAAGAGAACATGTTACAAGTTCTGAATCACATTGCACAAATTCTTCAAATGCAGTAACATCACTTAAATTTGACCAGTTTTCTGGTAGAACAAAATGATCAGATTCGGCGTTTTCAATAGAATTGACATCCGCTGGAGTTAAAAATCCCCCAAGGGCGAAGCAGTTTTTTATCGTTTTCTGTAAAACATTTTGCCAAGCCATCATTATGAAATTCATAGCTTGCAAGACGTCAATTTTCATATTTTTGGAGTCTCCGTGGTCTAAACTGGCGATAGCTGTTTTCACCAAAAGTTTTCGATAATGTTGTTTTAGGGATTTTATTACTCCTAAATCCAGTGGCTGCAATTTGCAGGGAAGAACTTGACAGTTATGTTTTTCAGAAAGTTCGTATCAGGTGGATGAGCTGGACACTGATCAATGAATAAAATAATTCGCCGTTTCTGTTTTCGCATTTTATCATCTAATCCTTTTAACCAATTGGTAAAGAAAGACATGGTCATCCATGATTTTTTATTGCTTAAGTATTTTGTTGGTAATGTTTTCACATTTTTTGAAGCAGCGGGTTTTTTTTGATTTGCCAATAATCAAAGGAGGTAATTTTTCAGATCCATCTGCATTGGCACACAATAACACTGTCAATCGCACTTTACTCTTTTTTCCACCATGACACGTATCTGATTTGATAGCAAGAGTTTTAGATGGCAGAAGATTATAAAACAAACCCGTCTCATCTGCATTAAAATGTCTTTTTGTTTATATCCTTTTTATCAGATCTGGCAATTGGTTTTCAATCCAATCATCCACTGTTTCGCAATCAACATCTCCAGACTCTTTACTTACAGTTTTGCCTGTTATGCTGTGTCTTAATTTAAACTTGTTAAGCCATCCTGAGGAAAATGATGCATCGCATTCCACATTCAGTTTCTTCGAAATTTCTTGTGCTTTCTCCATAATCAAAGGACCACTGATGGGAATTTTTACACTACAACACTGATTAAACCACTGTAGAAGCACTTTTTCTACATCAGCGAATTTTCCGCTTTGGACTCGGAAGTTTTTTTGAAGCACTAGATCCACTTTGATGATGGCTTTCCTCGATGATCTTACGCTTATAAATTAGCGTATTTAAAGTTGAAACTGGCAAACCTAATTCTTTGGCAAGATCCACTCTTTTTAAATGTTGGTTTTCATCCACTTTTTTTTTTTAAATGCACATTTTTTCCTTCAAAGACAGAGATTTTCTATCGCGCGAAGTCATCGTGAACCAATAGTGAACGATAAAATTCAGACACTGAAGCTGACAGAAAAGACTTGGGGAGAGCGCGAAAACAACCCTTATCTGTAGAAAGTGGGATGTTCACATTTTTCCTCAGGGGTACGGCGTTTGTTCAACTGGCAGGTTTTGGTCAAGGTCGAGTGCCTTTTCGGTAGGACAATCGGTAGTTGGGGATCGGAGGTTTAAAAGTGCATTTTCTCTCTTCTTGAGTTCTTGAAAAAAACGTATAAAATGAAATTTACGATTTTAGGAAAACGTATAAATGAAATTATTTAACGTTAATATGCATTGGATTTTGCCGGGACCATTAAAAAAAACGTATAAATGATAAAAACGTATAAACGGTGCTCCACTGTATATACTTCCGTTTGAATGTCGTGGGCATAATAATAATTAATGGGAATTCAGTTTGAGTTGAATTTCCAAGCAGTTTTTTTTTAACATCGAGAAGACTATTGTCTCTTATAGTAATTTTGATTGTCTGAAATCAAACGATTTAACTTTTATACACAATCATTGAAATAATGATGAAAATGTTGATTTAAATCTGATTATTATTTATTTTTATTAAACATGAATTTGATACCATTGCATATTTCTTTCTACTGTACCAGTAAGTCTTTTAAGATGAGTATTTTATAGAAATTACGAGTAGTTTGCTTACTGAAGAAAAGCTAATTTTAGTAGAATAAATTAACCTTAAACTGAAATAAATAATGTTTTTAATTATGTTTATTAAAACTTTGCAAGTGAAAGCTTGATTAGCTGATCTTAAATTCGTAGTCTTGAACTATATGCCTTATACGGCGATTATAAATATAGATAGATATTTTGAAGGAATTTGCAGTAAAAAAAAGTAAAGGTAGTTTCTGAAACCTTCCTCTTCCTAATTTTTTCTAATAACCTTTGTGTAGTTTTACATCCTGTTGTTTTATAATTTAAAAAATGTACGATCCTATAAATAAAGAATATTGAGATGGATTGATAGAAAAAGTTTTGTTAATTATTAACCGCTTTGTCTGAAATCAATTGTAAATTATAATTTTATATTTTTTTATAATCAAACTACTGAAACCATTATTCTTGAATGATTCGTTATCTCAATTTCGTAATAATGTTTTGTTTTTTCAGTTTATCATAACATTTGTTGCCCCCAAACTCCTTATATACAAAACCGGGTTATCAAATAGGCAATGTAGGCAACTGCCTACGGACCCTGTAACTTTTGGGGGGCCCGAGATTTTTGTCAGGCATTTTCAGGGTAATTTAATTTTGTGCTTTCATTTGATTTACATTGCATTATACTCGAACATATTCTAATTAAAATCAAGTATCGTTTAAATTTCATAATACTATTCTTAGGATTTATTTCGCGGTTTGAAATCTACTCGCCGACGATCAGTGTCATAAATGCAAGAGAAAAAGGAGTGCCCTTGTCTCTATAGCAAGGAGTTGGTCGAGAAGTCTGCGTATTTCGTTTCCTGTAAGTAAGAATGAAACAATATACTACCGGGGGCCACTGGAAAGTGAGCAATTCTTAAACAAAAGCTAGTATTAGTCTTATATTACAAATTGATGTCGTTGACATTGTATTGCCCCGTAGGCATGTCAGAAGAATCTCTCTTTGCAAGAAGTAAGACTAGCTGTATTCGGCGATCGAATGATTCGCCCATTTTATTAACTGTAAATTAATTATGCCAACTTACTTTAAATATGCTAAATTATTTAATTTTCTGTGAGCTGAAATCATTAATTGTTTCAAAAGAGTGAATTACTACAAGGAAAAGAAAAACAGTGATCAGAAAATGTATCAATACTTGAAACTAAATTTTGTGGCAGTGTGTTTTTTATCTTATCAAATTAATGTTTAGATCTACATTCAATTGTACATTCAATTGTCTTTCAGTGATTTCCACTAAAGGGGATAATGAAGCTTCCTGTAATATACACGCCTCCCAAAATTTCCATAGTGGTCTCATCGAAGGGATTTAAATATCCGATATTTCAGACACCTATTAAATGACTGCACCAGAAATAATTCTTGGTGCATTTTTAATGGTGGGATAGGCTGAGACTTCAGCAATTTAATGAAAATGACAGTTTTACTCAAATAACCTGTGGTAGGTTACAGAACTCGGGAGGTTATAGATCAATCAACTCAAATAAACTTCAGCATGTAGGAGGTGTGTATTATTTGTACCGATTGAACTAAAAGTATTACATTTCAACGATCGCCATAAAAACGAAGCCTTGCCTATGACCTTTGCTATTTAATACAGTGTTGCTAATTTATTATTTAACTACATTAAATAAATTTATTGCAAAAATACTAATTCAAATTTCGACCACAGATTAGTATTGACCTGAATTCTTTAATTTACCCCATTTCCAAAACTAATTTGGCCGTTTTTTTTTAATTCGGTTTTTGAGGGTTTAAAAAAAGCGGGTTAAAATCAGGACAAAAATTACCGACAAACTGGCTAATGGAAGAAAAAATAAAACGATTTTCGGTTTTAACCGGTAGGTTTTTCCCATACCTAATCAACCCCTCCTAAATACACTATTTAGGAGGGGTTGCTCTAATTTGTGTGCTTTAGTGTATTTTTTGGGAGGGGTTAAAAAATGGAAACAAGAAAGAAATCCGTTTTGGGAAACTTTTCCACTCTTAAACGTTGGTCTTACAGTGTGTAGTATTTGCCTCAATAATCTTATTTACAAGGCATAATAGTATTCATGTTTAAAGTTTAATCTTTATGTTCAATTCATTTTGCTAACAACAATTCTGTATGAGTTACTTATTTGCTTCAAATAAAAAAAAATGTTGAAAGCTAAATATATTTGTTTATTCGTAGAAAGTCCCATCAATCTGGTACACTTAAAAAACATTGCAAGGAAAGGCAAAAAATGCTTTAGAAATTATTTTCTAAAGCAAGACTAATAGTGTCGCCAAGGCAGAAATAATAGATCTGGGTGACACTGCTTAGAAATCCTCGCCTTTAAATATACTCTGCCTATAGCAACAGATTTTTTCCTTTCCTCTTTCCCCCACCCTAGCACCTCAAAACCAAGGCCATCTGCACATATCACCATTAGCTCTACCGAAACCGCGAAGCATTCTCAACGAAGAACTGTTTCAATCTGATATTTTTTTATCAAGTTCATACAGTATCACTGGACCGAAAACGGACAAGGTCGCTATCAATCAAGTCCGAGAAGTGATACCGAGTACCTGATACTTTTGGTCTGTATCATTTTCGTGTAACTGATACAAAATATCAAGTTGATACAGTATCACCCAACTCTACTTCCGATGTCTCACTTAGCTATGAGTAGTGAGTGAATTTTAATGGTTTCTGGTGCTATTCGTTGTGCAGCTTCATCCTATGTCTCTCCTACTTATGAATTCATTTTCTTTCTTCGTTTTATTATGTTTTTCCCTGTTATTGTTGATCGTCAAACCCTCAGGGTGAGAAAATAATAAAAAGTAGGATTTAAAACGAAAAAAAAAAATGTTTTAAGTAATCTTCAGCTGGTTCTACAGCCCTAAAGGACGAGTCACAACCGGGCTTGCTCTTTTTCCTATTTTGCAATCTTTTATTTCCTCTGGAAACGCCCAGTCACAAGTCCTTTCGACCAGTGGCGGATTTTGACAATATGAATTTTTGTCCCTGCTCCATATTCTTACCTTAAAAAATATATTAATAAGTTAACTGTTATTGATTGGCAACGGCATTGGGAGGGATCTAAGACTGGTAATAGGGTTCGCGAATTTGTACCTTTCGTTGATCTGAAATTGTTAACACATAATCGGTTTTTATTATTTTTCGTTTCCGGGCATGGTCCTTTTCCGTTATATTTATTTAGGTTTAAAATTTTAAATAGTCCCAATTGTGTCTGCGGGGGTCTGGGGAGTCCAGACCACTTCGTGTTCGACTGCCCGCTTACTGCAAAGTTCCATATGACTGCTCCAACTGGTGATAATAAAAAATTGTGGTTTAAGAGTGTTCTTAGGAACGAAGGGTCTTTATATAGGTTGCAACAGATATGTAAAATTGCTGATAATATTTGTACGGAGTTGAAATCTGGTTAATTTTGTTTCTGTGCCTCTGGTTTGTTTTTCGTATTTTTAACGAGGTATTTTTCTTGGACGGTACATTTTTTGTGATTGGTCCATTATTTTGTTTTTGCGTGGTTAAAAGTGAGAATATTTAGTGGAAATATTTTGTTGGTAACTTTGTTATTTAATAGCCTGTTTTTGGCTAACTTTAATTTTCGATATTTTCCTCAAAAATGCTATCTTCTATATGGGTATTTAATTTGTGTCCTATTTTTGTATGGGTCTCATTTGTAGTTAAAACAGATTTTTATTTTGCGCTGATTTAGAATTTTTTAAATTTTTGACCTCAACTTAGGCGGATTTTTGGGTTGAACGGTCGATTTTGCGTTTCTATATGAATGGACTATGTTAATTAATATTTGGTTATATTTTCGGGTTCAGTATGGTTATTATATTTTTGTATATCATTTTGGAGTTTTTCCGATCAATTTTCCCCGAATTATTGGGGTTTTTCTAAAAAATTTTCGGATTTGTTTATTTCCGTTTTTGTTTTCTTCTCTGAACGCTGCTGATCCTCTGTGCAGTCATTTAATGTTTTATTCTTGTTAGCTATTGAATTGCTATAATCCTTGGTGATTGTGGTAATTATAGGTCAATAGATGCATCTAGTTATTTGCTTGATTGTTTGAATGTGGAAATTTGGTGTTGTTGTATTAAGAGCATTTTTGAACCTGTATATTGGTACTGTATGCCTTTATAAGGGTGTTTTCATAGTTTAAAAGTGTTTCGTATTGTTTTTAATGTGTTAATTGTTTTTGAGATGTGAAATGTATTTAGAGCCGGGTTGATTTGAATGTGTAGTGGCTTTTCCAGTTTTCTGTTTTGTTTATATTGATTGAGTTTTCGGTTTTGTTTAATTGGAGGAGATGTATATTAACATTATGTTTAGCATAGTTGATTTTTTGGTTTTGTTTATTTGAAGGAAGTGTGTACCTTATATCCGGTTTCTTTTGATTGTAAGTGAGTTTATTGGTTTCTGCTTTGTTTATGTTTGTTAGATCTTTGGTTTTGTATAATTAGAGGAAATCCTCGTTTTGTATATAGTGTTATTTACTGTTATTGATTTTCTGGCTATTTTTCAAGGAGATTGCTACTTTTGGTTTTGTTTATTAATGTTATTAATGATATAATTTATTCTTTGGTTGTTTAATATGTGTTTAGGGGCTTATATCATTGTACTGTCCATTTTGTTGTTTTATTTAAGATAATTATTAATAATTTGTACTTGTTTGATTATATTATATTGTATTTGGTTGTCTTAGCTGATTTTTTGTTTTTGTACCTGAGTTGTATTTTTGGTGATTAATTACTGATTATCTTGTTTATTCACTGGGACTTTTGGGGTCTTTGACCTTTACCCCTTACCCACGGGGTGTGTATATATGTTCATGTGTGTTCGTTGTGTTGTTGTTTTAGATTGTTTTGTTAGCTGTTGATGTAGGCTAGTTCTTCTGTTTTTGGCGCGCTCCCTAATTGGGTGATGTAATTTAGTCTATGTATCATATGTTTGCTATTTTTGGTTGCTGTTAATTATTCTATTTTTGTATTCACACCCAATTGGTGTTTTGTACCTTTTCTTGATAAAAAATAAATGCTGTCTTGGGGCTGGGGCGGCTCTCCTCCCCGGCAGTCCTTGCCAAGGCCTTACACCTTCACGGGTAGGCCGGCTGCCGTGGGTTAGAAGAAGAAGAATATGAGGCCGGAGGCGCAAAATTATTTTGAGGCCTCCTCCAAAAAACATCTATTGGCGATATAAATGTGTAACGTAAAATAAGTTACTTGTGATTTTAATTCTAGGTCTATGTTTATCTTCGTAATTCAATTTGGAGTTAATTTTTGTATTGTTGTTTATCGGATTTCTAACATTTATTTCCCTCATTTTTACAAAAAATAAACTTTACTCTTGGCAAAGTATATATGCTATGTCATTTTTCATAACGTTATATGTAGGTTGTCAAAATTTCCAGATATTGATACGGGTCGTTTAAGTGCTAAATAAATAATACTTGAAAAAAGTGGGTAGGTAATGGTTTATTTTACTCTGATAAAAAAGCAATAAAGCTCAAGTAATCTAATAAAATGAACACATAGAATAATAAAAAAAAATGCAAGGCAATCCTTTCTAGCCAGTTGATTTTATTTTCTTAATTATATCACTTTCTTCTTTCACATAATTATAAAATTAGGCGCAAATCATTATAAAATTATAATGACAGATCAAAATTGCTTCAGTTGTCTCCTCTGACAACCAGTTCCTTTCGTCGGACCATTGAGATGATATTATGGAAAATATTCTCTCCACATTTGCATTGTGGGCTTGTATTCGCATAGCTTTATTAGACACGACTTCTCATCAATATACTTTGTATCTTCAAAAAACTTCAGCCATTTCTCTTGCAAAAATTTCAATAATTTCGATATCAATTTCATAATTGCTTCGCAGTTTGAGTTGGAATTATTTTTCTCTAAATAATCTTTTAGATATACAAACTGGTTGAATAGAATCTCAGTGTTGCCAATATCGATGTTTCTTACCTATAAATATAAGAAAGTACGTTCTATTTCTTCCCGGCAGAGTTTAGGGAGAAAACGGGACAAACATTAATATGTGGCTGAGTAGTGAAATACGGTGACAGTCCCGTATATACGGGACGGGTGGCAATCCTAATTATATGTATATATAAAATAGATAAAGAAATTAAAATACCTTTGCATCCCCCTATCTTTTTTTCATTTTACTCCAAACACAGATGTTTTTCAATTGGTAATATAAAATATTTAAGTAGCAGTGATTTATTTTGGTTTTTGCTTCTATCTAGATGGGTTGGACATAACAGTGACCAAACATTAAAATTTTGTATTAAATAGGAACAACACTTCAAAAATTGTTTTTAATTAATATTTTTTTCTTTTCTTACGTTTAATGAAGGAAACTTATTCAGTTAAAAAGGAGAAATGAGCTCGTAAATCACCAACTTATATTTATGAACTATAATAAATTTTACCATAAACTGAGAACCATTTCATATTTTTTCTAAATTTCGAGATCGAGTGAACAGTGTCAACTCTTTTGTCCTAAAGGTCAGAATAGTATAATCTAATAACAATACAGGGAAAAAAAGGGAAAATAATAAAATTGTCCCCCCCCCGAAATTTTTTTTTAAAAATAGCACTTCGAGATGAATTAAGATAATTTTTCAAATATATATATATATATTGCACGCAAAAACGTCTATTGTTTTCATTATTTTTCATTTTATCATTGTTTTCTTTTAATTTAGTTTCTTTTAATTAAAATTTCTATTATTCGTTTTTGTATTTCCTAAATGCAATATCCAGAGACGAACGGAAGATGGAAAGAAAAAATAATGCGAGTTTGCATCATTATACAGTAAACACTTAGAATTTTATATCACCATGTCAGTAACTGACAATTGATAAATAGAGCTACTTTAAAGAAATTAATGTTGACGGAGTATGGGTCATTTCTGTAAGAAATGCAAGAAAGCATCTACGCAAGAAATTTAGGAGACATAACGATGTCTTAATAGCTGAAGTCTTTCCTTAAAGGTCTGTTTTTCTGTTGTTGCTATTTTCTGCATTATTCCCATTCGTTCTTAAGTAACAAATAATATTGTGATTTTGGAGCTTAGTTTTGCATTGTGTTAAAATAAACAATGAAAATAAATGAAACTGATATATTTTTAGACCTAAATGACTTTTTTCATACATCATATACATGTTGCAATTCATCGGCAATAAGATGTATGAAGATCATGTTGAGGGATAGGAATTAAAAATTGCATATTGAAGTAATTTCACACACTTTTGTCAACCTTGGAGGCAGGGCCGGCCCGAACAAAAGCGAGACCTAGTGCAAAGTTGATTCGCGAAGACTTGAAACTAATTTCGTAAAACAAAATAATACTTGATTACCTTTTGCTATTTATTAAATTGTACAAATTGGTATATTAAGGACTTAAATAATACGCGAAAATGATAAATAATTAAATTATTTGATTTCTGAAAGATTTTGAAGATGATTAAAATGTTAACTTTATATAAAAAATAATTATAAAAAAACGTTATTTGAATTTGAATACAGTGCAGATAAATTATTTTTTTAAATATATATTATAATATTGTGGCCCTTTTATGCAAAACTCAAACACAAATTTTCATTTCATTAAATAAATCAACTCAATTTATTTTGTATTGCGAAGTGGTATTTAAGTCTGTTTTTTCAGACAGTTTGTGAATATTATCCGAATTATATAAAAATTCATATGATGTCTCATATCCGTGATAAATTCCGAATCTCTTCTTAAAAGAAAAAATTCTACTACAAATTATGACTAGAAAATATTTAATTTTAAAACATTCTTTGACAGATGAAATAGCTGATCAGTAACTTAAAATCAGAAATGTCTTTTTTTTCATTAAATTCTTTTATTTTTATATTCAGGTATCATTTTTGACTATCTCTTCCACTATTTACTTTGCAGTTATTAAAAGAAGATATGAATCCCGATGCATGATACTTTTCAAAAATTTATAAAAGGCCTACAAAATTTGAATTTGTATACCGATATCTATGTTAGTGTTTTGAAATATCTGGCTCGCAATATTTCCTCATTCAATACGTCATACCAAACTTAATAAAAATTCAAATGAAATTTAATTTTGATTAATTGGATTTAGGATTTCTTTTTCATGTCAATAGTATATTCATAAAGAACATTCGAAGCTAGAGAAAATTGTGATACTTGATACCTCACACTTTCGAAGCAACATTCCCATGTTTCTGACAGTGATTTTGGAGTAAGATATCCGAGAGGCTTTTTTAATATATCCCCCAGCACATTACAGAACTTGCAAAAATATTATTTATGCCTTCTTAAGTAATAAAAAATGAATTTGCAGAGATTATTTTGAAATTTCTTTTACAGCAAAATTCAAATTATGACTTTTGCAGAGCATAAACTGTGCTTTGGAATTCTTTGCAGGATAAGCACTTTTGCAACCTTTATGTAAAATCTCTCATATTAGATCCGTTATAGTTAGGGTTACTATATATATATATATATTTGTTTGAAACCCGGATACGTCCGGGGGGGAGGGGTAGAAAGTTTAGCACAAAATTCTAAAAGTTGCCTGCCAACCACCTTCTTTCATAACACTAGCACAGAGTTTGAGGAAGGGGGAAAAATAAGACGTCAGAATGCAAAGAATATACAAATTTTATTAATGTTCGGTAATTCAAAATTTCATTAATGAAAAACAGAATTCAAACAAAACAGCTCAAACTCTTAATTTTCAGTTTGAACTAGTGCACGGATAAGGAGACTGGTCCACTTTTTCATCAACCATAGATGCATACAATGAATTGTCTTTCATTGGCAGAATGACGTTTTCCTTTGTGAAAACGCTCTTTATTACAACCAAATTTTTCTCTCGCCACATTCACTGGCGTAAATCTGGACATTATTCTGGACGTAAATTTGAAATCCGGACGTACGGTAACCCTAATTATAGTACTACCGCCCACACAGTTCCCCAAATATAATTCCCTTTTTTCTAATAGGCTGCTCTGATAAATCTAAAAGTGAAGCCACCATTCGTTTATAGACAAATTTTACACAGAGTGTTTCGTTTATAGTTATTTTTTCATGTTCTCTGTCATAGCGTTCCCAGTTTGAAATTATCTTTGAATTTTAAATGATATTCTGATCTTTCATGACTTTGTAATCACGAACTTGAATGGAACTCAGTCATTTTGTCCAGTTAAACACAAAGAAATGGCATTTGAAGAGTGCCACAATGTGGCATCTCTGTACATTGATGAGAGTGACCATATCAGTATCATTGATATCGACATTTCGTTTTGAACTTTGTTGAAGCTGGGATCCCGGAATAATTCATCTAGTTCTTTATTCGACGCAGACAAAAAAATCCACTATCTATCTAAAGGATTGCTTCTGTTTCATAGTTATATTTCCTTTTTCAGTTTAATTATAATGGCTTTCCTCTTTATCAAAACGAACGTTGTCTTTATGGGATTGTTTTCGAGGATGTCATTCGATCCAATTTGATTTCCGCGATTTTAATTTTTCAATAACTATTAATTATATGTTTCTTCAGTTTATTGCACATTTTCGGTTTTAAAAAATTTTGCAAGGGAGTTCCTCTCGTTTTCAGCAATTCTCCCCCTTTTTTTATGTTTTCTTTAATTTATCAGATCTACACATATATTTTCTTCCAGCTCTCTAGTCATGTTTCGAAATTGTCCAAAAATAAAAATATTAAGTGTCTTTTTGTAGCAGTATGGTTACAATGAAACATCAATGATAGTAATATGATTACAATGAATATAACCACAATGAAATATATTATTTTGTAAATTTCAATAATATATTATATTAAACATTTGTCTTCCCTTTAAATATGAATATTTTATTTATTTTCACACCTAGTGATGAAAATGTACGATGTACTGTCAACTGTTACAACGCAAGTATAATGAAAAACATTGTTTTTACATTTCTCATTCTGTTTTCGCTATGTAATGAAATTCAAATCTCCCAACCTTGCATTTCATTGGTCAGTGTTAAATGTGCATAAATCGCGTCATTGCATTTAAATGGTTAGATATTTGGATTAAAATAAAAATAAGAAGGTATTTTTAATTTGAAAAATTCAGTCAGCATTATTACTCTTAAGAAGATCAGTACTTAGCAGCTAATGCTAAAATAAACAGAGAAAGAGAAATAATAATAATAATAAAAAATTGTCAAGTTTTTACGATTTTCCAAGGCCGATGCGCGAGCGGAAGATAACATTTAATTTCTCCCCATTCGCAACTTTTCCGCGGTATAGCGAAATGGGGGGGAAAAAGGGGGGGGGGTTCGGCCCCCCCTAGTGTCTACTCTTATCGAGACCCAATAGCTAATTTCTAAACCGTTAGAGATAGGCATATGGTTCCAGTTGGAACAATGGTTTAAATGACGGGAACAATTATAATTTATGTTTTTTGAGTGAATAAATATGTTCCCGAAAATGTTACGAAATCTAACTTCTTATACAGTTCCTCGGTCCTATCAATCAGATTTAGTAAAATACACTTGGCACTCTAAAATTTTAGACAAAAAAGTCCCCTCTTTTGCGACTAAAACTGACCGATGG
>BGPR01009223.1:0-22036 GCA_013235015.1 Araneus ventricosus | reverse complement strand
AAAACGTGGAGATTCGTCAAAATCTCGAGTTTGAATTTTTTGACGATTACAATACTTTCTCTCTGTATACTTCGTATACGAGAAAGTAAAAAAGGGGGATAAAATCCAAGATGACGACAAATTTTTAAATCCATTATCTCGGTAATTATTAAGGCCAAAGCAAAAATAAAAGTTTGTGTTTGTAGGGAATTTTACGCTCTTTAATTTGCTGATTACTGAAAAATTGCTGATTGAAAATTGAATAAATTTTGAGATATTCAAGAGAAACTAAAAAAGGGAGATGAAATCAAAGATGGCGGCAACTTTTGAGACTCATTATCTGGGAAACTATTAAAGCTGGAAGAAAAATATAAGCATGTATTTGTAGGGAATTTCAAGCTCTTTAATTTGTTAAATCAATTGTAATTTGAAAACTGAATATTTTTCAAGATATTCAGGAAAAACTAAAAAAGGAGGGATGAAATCCAAGATGGCGCCGCGAACTCACCCTCCAGGAACAGGGACTTTTAGTATGTTCATAATAAGCCCCTCACGAACATATGTACCAATTTTCAAAACTATATGACTTAATGTTTTTTCACCCCCATTTTGGACCTTCATTGACTGGTCTATATCCCGTTTCTTTTGGTAGTTAAATTAGATGATACTTCTTGACAGTGGCGGACTGGTGAGGTTGCCAGCTTGCCCGGTGGCAAGTGGGCCCCTTAAACAGAAGACAATTTGGGCCCCCAGAAAGTGTGGGAGAGAAAAAAAGATCTCTTTCTCTATAGTAAGCTTTTCTAAGGCAATGAAATAAAATAGCCCTGTACCCAAGGCCCATGTTTTGGGGATTTATTGCCGTCGTAATTCGACCAGCCGAACAGCGGGTGGTCGAATACCGACCCAAGACACACACGCAATTACAACTGCCCGTAGGAACTGTACTGAGGTCTCTGTCCAGTCCACTTCCTTTGACCTTCCGATCATTTACAGATGTTTCTCCAGAAGGTTGGAGCCATCGCACAAACCCTCGGGCTATTTGAACAGGGTAGCTCTTCGGTGCAAAGTGGAGCCGCAATACTCTTTAAGATTTTTTGTTGGTTTCGGAAGCCCCCGGGAAGACGGAAGGAAATATATGTATGAATTAATATTATGATTGTTGATGTGTGTGGGCCCTCACTGACTCCTGGCAACCACTATTTTCAGACCCAGTCCGCCACTGCTTCTTGAGATGAAAATCTATAATATAATCACACTCAGATGTGGAAGAAGAACCGAGATGTGCCTATATGTCCAAAAGATTCAGATAGCTTACGAGATCGTAAACTTCTCTTTATCTGTCGACAAGTTAGCATCCATACTACTGCCTGCATTTATGATGATTTAATATCAAATAGGAGTTATACCAGAATTGGTTTGTTTTTCCATTTCTGGAGATCTTTTCACTGAATTATGAAGTATTTGAAATTAGTGCTAATATTTTCTTTCAGCATTTTTTTGTTTGTTTATTTTGTGTAGATTTTTTTCTCTGGGTGTTGGGAAACATTATGGTTACTGATCATTTTGATAGATTATGGGATCTTCAAAGTATGGGACAGCCCTTACCCATACATATAAAAGGACATTTTTTTTAGTATTATGTATGCATGTTCGTTTATTTTTTTGTTTTTGTTTGTTTGTTCTTTACGCAGACCCATATCTTTGACATATGAGATCAAATTTAGCAAAGTGATGGATTAGCACAAGAAAGGAGCTGATGCCACAGTAATTTTTTTTAAAAATTCAAATTAGATTTTTATTTATTTAATTTTAAATGGTAAATTCAGGTTTCCCCCCATTTTCGCGAATTTTATTTTTTCTCTCTTTTTTTGTCTTTGATATTTTATTTTATTTATTTCTCTTTATATTGTTGCACAAAATCTTACCGTGGGTGTATGGTGTAAACAGTCCAACACGCAGGATAATGGAGAATGAAGGTTTATTTACAAATATACAGGACAACACGTAGCACAGGTACAGGAAACAATAGTCCTTGCACAGGTTACCAATGTAAATAGACAACAATTCACAGGTAATGACAGCTCAGCACTTTGATATCTAACAGCACAAACAGTCAGCAAATAACTAGTAAAGACAATAGCAGCTCAGCTCACCAGCTGATTAGCTCACACAGCGGATAGAACTCCGAAGACGTTCGCGCTTCAAAGAGAAGTAACCAGTCGATAAAGACACTGTTGTGGTCCAAACGCGGTCTTATATACTCTCCCCGTTAGGTCGTGACGTCACATAGAATTTTCATGAAAATCCTAGATCTCGGCCCCTAATAGAAATATCGAGAAAAGGGTTGCATTTTCGAGAATAATCTATTTGTCGCCAAAATGGTCGCCAAGTTTGTCGCCAAGGTCATGCGTGCCACGAGAGTCGCTGAGGTCACTCCATGCTTCACCTTGTAAAACCCTCTTCCCAACCATAAGACCTATATTGCTGGGAAGCGACTTTCCATGACTGTAACAATATATTGTCCATTTTGAGCTGTATTGAACGAAGTTGGTTGGAATAAAAAGTTGCTTTTTTTCTTTTGAAAACTATTCGATTCCATTCGTGTGACAGAATATTGTGCTTCTGTGTTTTAATTTATAAACATCAGTAAAAAATCGTTTTCTTACATTTTTTTTCTCTGCCTTTTTATGTTTTATTTTGCAACGTATATTTTTATTGAGATTTTGATCGTCCTAAAGATTTTTTAAGTTTATATTTTTAATCAGAAAAACCTTTAGAATTTGGTACAGTAGAATTGTTCATTGTACAGATATATTAGTTATTTTATGGTTTATTGTTTAAAAGTTTTAAATAAACCTTCTTTTTTCATACATTTTGCTTTTTTATTCAAACCATACAGACTTGAATGAATACTAGTATGGCCAATGTGCAGGTGATTTTTTTTTTCTATGGTTGATGGGCTACCTCCGAAAAAAGTCAGGGAAATTTTTTATAAAACCTGGAAATGTCAGGGAAATTGAAACAGCAAAAATGATGGCCACCCTGCTGATTCATCAAGTGTGGCATTTGCAACACTATTTAATCTTCTGATGTCAACATATATCTTATAACACACAAGACATTGTATTATATTTTCTTTGGAAGTTTCGACTGATGCCATGAGTATCAGAAGTTTGGTCTTTTTATATGAATCAAACTTCAATTTATTTTTAATAACTCCTTTTGTGCACCCTAGCCTCATATTTTTGCTGCTTTAAACGTACTTATGTACGTTCTGTGTGTCTTTCTGAACCGACATTTCTTTTATAGGTAAGCTTATTAAAATATTTTCTGACACCTTGCAACATGTGATGAAAGAGATATTGGATCACACAGCTCAAGAAAATTATACAAAATAAATAAAAGATTTTTATATTCTTCAAAAAGAAAGCAATAAAATCACTTAGGGCAAGATAACAAGGCCGTCTACTTACCCTTATCGGCATTGTTAAAACTCTCTGGCTTTTTGTTTGGTTTAACAAGAATTCAATAAAAATAAATAGTGATTTTGAAAATCGTATTGTCTAAAGTAGCCATCCTTAGCAAAGAATAAGCAAACATCTATACATGCCAACTGCTAAAGATTCTCCGTAGTTTCTACGGAAACAAGCTTTTTCTACCTTGCTCATAGTCATTTTAATTGCATTCCTTGGTGACATGACAATCCAGATTTTTTTTCTACATTTCATGTTTGAAAAATGTCATATAATTATTTCTTATTCTTCTAATAATAGTGATAAATGTATTTCTTGTATTATTTATCCAGATAAGATATTTTTTAAAGAATAGAAATATGCGACTACTTAAAATATGATGAAATATATAAATGATCATAAATTCAAAATTTGGCATGTATGAATATCTTAGGTGTTAGTCCCCTAGATCTTAAGTTGATAGTCTTGAAAATTACAACACACCAGGCAGAAAACACGAACACAATATACCAAACAATGGAATGGCTTCACTATGTAATTTTTTAGTGTGCAACAGTGTAGGTAACAGTTTAAGCTGGTAGTGTCAATAAGTTGGCGCTGCCTACTTGCTAGCGAACTTCAAATAAGCCATTCACCATCTTGCCCTGATTTCCCCTATATACATCTATCTGGTTTTTGTAAAATATTTCTGAGGCATCTAAACAAGTTTTGCCTTTTTATTTTAAAAAAATCTCAACTTCTGAATTTTTTTCCAGCTCCTTAACAGATATTATGACCATTTACCTTGTTAAAAGTTATTGGTCTTTATTCCAACCCATATCCTTTAAGCATAATATTTATTACTAATAGTATGCATGAAATTCTATTATATATTTTATGAAGTCCGTGCGTGCAAGATGGACCTCTGCCCTGACCCAACATTCATAGAGAACATTATACAGTGAAACCTGTGTATAACGATACTATCGATAACAATAAACCTGTCTCTAACAATATTTTCTTTGGTCCTGGCGGAATTCTTATTTACTCAATGTGTTCCTCAGTGCAAAATCACTTTTTAGATGCGCCTGTCTATAACGATAATTTTACCTCTATAGGCCCACTTAACATGTCTGATTTTTGTCAGACTAACTATTAACAGAAAAACGCAAGAGAAATCGATTGGCAGCTGGAAGTGCAGTGATAGTAGCCGTTGCACAAATAAGGGAGAGTGGGGTAAAACCGGGTACCCTGGATTCTGGTGCTATTATTTTTCCTATCTAGTAGACGGATACTGAATTGCACTCTACTAGTCAAGAAAAAGGATCAGTCATAGTGGCGTGTTGTAGCTGTTGAATGCACTGCATCTGTGAAGGTTTATTTGTTTTAAGACTTCAACTCCCTAATGTTCATTTGATTTGAATCTCTCCTTACTTAAAAATCATTACAGTTATAAAAACTATATATAGTCGAGCTTGTTATACGTTTACTAAGAATTCATACCCTATCAAACAATAAAGATTTATTCCAATTATTGGCACGGTTCTATATCATTTTTACAATCTCTGCACTCGGGGTAAAACCGAGTACTCCAAGTGGCGTCAGACCGGGACAGTCAGTATTGAAGATTCCTCCGATTGAGACGATAAAGCTTTTGATACTTTTCCACTGAAAATCTAGTTTTCCTTATTTTCCATAGCGTTCACATGTGTACCGGTTTTAAGTGGGGTAAAACCGGGTAGTTTGACTTCTTTTTTTATAAAAAAAATCATTGATAAAAAGTAATGAAACTGTGTCTTTTCTGGAAAGATATATTGCACTCCGATAAACAATGAATATTTTAATAAAATTTGAGAGCTGTGTGTTGAATATTTTAGCTCAAACAAGCCTTCGAACCTTAATTACCTGGTTTTACCCCTACCTACTTCAGAGCAAGAGTGTTGCTAATGTTCGGCACATTTGCGATTTGAGGGGAAAGGGCAAAGCAAAAGTGTCAGACAAGCCATTAACGTTACTCTTGCTCTGCGGGAGGTACATGTGCAGTGTCTAACTACTCTCCTTCAAGCCGCTTATCGTTCCTCCAGTATTTTGGTGCCTGGTATTTGTCAAACACAATTACCACGTACCTTAGAAAACTGGTACAATACAATACCGATTTTATTTTTCCTTGAAAAACGACACCACATGGTCCAGGATGTGGATAGCTTCTGCATGGGGGGAAAGGGCTAGGAACCAGAACCTGTTATAACTGGGGCATCATGGGAGGAGGGGGACTAGGGATTGGAATGTACACAGATGTTTGTCGCCTCTATTTTCACGTGCTATTAACGGATTGTTTTCTGTAATTTTATCAACAAAAACAAACGAACAAAAGAAAAATTATACTTGCATCTTTCCTTTTATGCATACTTTTATTGTTATTAATTTTTTTTATTAAAATTAAAATTTATTATTAAATTTTTTATTAAGGAAGAAAAAAAAAAAGGTGTCTATCTGCCACAAGAAATCTTCTTAAATGATGAATAGTATCAAGATGACATTTGTGCATGCCCGTTCGGAGTCCATTTCTCTAGGTAAATTGTGCTTTTTTTCAATTTTCAAAAATTATTATTTCTTGAAATACTTAATTAAATAACAAAAATTAAGCCAATTTTTGATGTTTTCTCAGTTTTTTTGCCAATAACTTCTAAAATATATATTGCACGAAGATGATATGTATTGTATACAATCTTAAAGAGCAGAAAATTTTCTTTTTATTGATCTGAATTTAAGTGGCACACGTTCTTTTCCCACAATTTTAATAAACATTTCGAAATTAAATTCAAATACAATCTGTAACCATGCTTTCTATTATTGTAATTAAATTCAAACCGATTTATTGTTTTATCAAATCCTTCATTCCCATGTTTTTGCCACTATTAAGGTTTTGATAAAAAAAAATCTTGCTGTCGTTGAATATTAACAGGAAGGCAAAATTTTTGCTTCCGCTTTTATTTCGTAGTGTGCACATCTTTCAATTTGTTTGCACAGTAAGCCAATGATGTTAGTTATTGACTCTCTGTATACGATGCTTCCTTTAATTTTTGAAATAATCCCAATGAGCGTGCAGATTCATTCGAGGTTATTGAGTCCGGTTACTGAAAAGAGAGAATCTAAGGAGAAATCGAGGGAACAGTCTGCGTTTTTTTACAGATACTAAAAAAAATGTTAGTTCGGATAATGATAATAAAATCCACGATGCGAAGGAGCTTTTGTTGTCGCCATAAGCAATGATGAAAAAAAAAATAGAGTATCAAGCATTGTTAGATTTGTGCCAGATGCTTCAAAAGCTGGAGACAAAAGGAAGAGAGGGGTTGAATTGCTGGCCGAGGAGGTCAGATAACACGGGAGTGGTCAAACGGAAACCAAAATATGCTGCTGCAAATAACTGGTTTTTTAAAACTCTTTCTACTAAGTTCAAAATGTTTCAGACTTGTATGAATGTTATGTAAGGTTGGAATTTTGTGATCAATTTTTTACTTACTTCTTAATGCATTAGAGTTCTGAAATTTTGTATATTTATTGGGTTTTGATGACAATGCAATATTTTAATAATTTTAGAGCTCTCAGTTATCAATTTTTAAAAAAAAATCGCAAAATTACGTTTGCACTCGGTAGATTTCAATGGCGCTATCTATAGTATTTTTGAGAACTAAAATACTTTACACAGTAATTGAAATGTTTCAGTAAAAACAAGTATATCCTATTGCAGATCTTTTTAAAGTAATTATTGCGGGAATCAGTTGAAGAAAAATGGATTTAAGTTCGAAATATTTTATGTTTGTAAGTATGATGGATTTTTCACTCATTGCCTAATGCATTCATTGGGTCTTGATGACAGTGCAATATTTCAATAATTTTCGAGCTCTTTCCAATAAAATAATTGTTTGAATTAGTTAATGAAAAATCGATTCTAAGATCCTAAAATAGTTATAATGCTGAATTATGACATAAATTAAAGACTAAAAACTTGAAAATAATTAATATAATATGAAAATACCGCTTTTACCGATGCATTAGAAAAGGTTTTTCTATCAAAAATCTGGGGGTGAAAACAAACATCGTAAAGGCTTGATGCGCTGATAACAATAGAAGAAACTTATAAAGCCACAATGAATGTCATAAATAAACCAAAATTTTCTTAAACATTCATTATATAAAATTTTTTATGCATCATAAATGTAATAAAAATCCCAATTTACTTAGAACGGTTCAGAATAAATCATTACTCTGTGTACCTACTTACCTCTGTGTATCACAATGCATAAATAATCACAATTTTCTCTTATGTTACAATAAAGCATATGTTCCATTACATACATCCTATCAGACCTTTTTCAATAAAATAATTGCTTTAGTTATTTGATATATAACATATTTATAATACTGAATTATGACATACATTAAAGACTAAAAACTTCATAATAATAAATATATTAAAAAACTGATTTTACCAATGAATTTATTATTATTATTTTTAAATCTGGAGGTCAAAACAAAAATCGGAAAAGCGTGAGGCGAAGGTAGAAAAGCTGTAAGTAAATTAGAATTGTAGTCACATTTATAATATGTTTTATATGATGAATGTTTAATAACATTTCATTCCTTATGATAATCATTGTGGTTTTAAATCTCTGTCCTTTTGTTTTGAGCGCCTCACGCTTTTACGATTTTTATTTTGACCTCCAGATTTTTGAGGAAAAAATATTTTCTTTTTTAATGCACTTATAAAAGCGTTTTTATAAAAAGTTTTTTTATATTTATATAAGCTAAATATAAGTATTTAGACTTGAAAATATTCTTATCCCGAGCAACGCCGGGTATATCATCTAGTTAGGTTAGTTATACATTAGAATGCTAATAAAATATGCAAAGGAATTCACATTTCAGTGAGCTACTCTGTTAAGTTAGAACTATTAGAAATAAGTTTTGATAGTCTCTCCCATAACAAAAAAACAGTATACAACTAAACTTTTTAGAACTGCGTTTGAGGCTCTAAACATTACGAGGGACGATTTCAGAAAGTAAGTTTCGTCATTTATTCACAGAGAAGATGTAATACGAAGTGAGAAAACACATTGTCAAAACAAAACACGACCCTTCCGGAATTCACGGCAGAGGGAGCGACATCGGAGGAGCAATGGCGCATGCGCTGAGTGCTGAAGAAGACAGAGAAACAGCAGACCGCCGTGCTCGAGTTCATTGTAGCCAAAATCAATATGGCAGGAAAACGTGGTCGCAAAAGGAAGTGCGTGTTGTCATGCGCTATCAATAAGCGGGTTGGACTAATATTTTGGATATACATTGACGCCTAAAGTGCGTTTATGGAGACGGCGTCATGTCTCATCAAATGGTTGGGCGCTCGTGTTCAATGTTTACTGATGAAAGGCAGAGTGTGGAAGATGAAGACCAAACTGTGTGCCCCTCCACACCCACAACTGCAACAAACATCGACAGAGTATAGGAAATGGTGTTAGTGAAGAGAGCATGTCCGAGAAAGCAGGGCTTTTGACTCTAGGGATTTTGTTCTTGGACCCAACCATTTGCCGGGACATGACGTCGTCTCCATAAACGTTCTGTAGTCGTTGATGGATATCTAAAATACTAGTCCCATGTGCCCATTCATAACGCATGACAGCACGCACTTCCATTTGTGACCACGTTTTTTCACCCTACTGATATGCGCTAGACTGAGATACCTCTCTGTCTTCTTCAGCATTCAGCTATTTTCAATAACTCTGAGAGTAAAATTGTATTGATTATTTTTTCTTTAGATTCTGAAGTTGCACTGTGAGGAACCTTGATGAATGGTGTAATTTTCAAGTGTGCCTTACCAGTGAAAGCGGCTACAGATTCATCACATCTTTCGGACAGAAAATGACTACAATAAAAAGGTGACACCTTTCCAATATGAGCAAGTTTACGCTGTAGTGTACGACGTATCTCCGATGGAAACCAGTAACACGACATAGGAGAGCACAATTTTTCCAGTCGACGTGGATTAAAAAAAATTTTGCTATTTTTTTTTTCTTTAAAACAAGTTCAGAAGTCTCGTTTGATTGGCACAAAGGAAGATGCTCAAAAAATAGCAAGCAATAACTTTCTATGAAGCTTTAAAATTTAATTTGCATGCTGATACTGAGGGGAATTTGTGTTTGCTTGTGACCATTGAACTAGAATTTTTCAGAACTAATTATAATTGTTTTAAAAGGAGATTTTTATTACACAATGGAAAAGCAATACGCCTTCGAAGCGTGTAGTCAAGCTTTTTCTCAGCGGCGAAATTTAAAGGCACATAAACTGAAGCATTTAGAAACACATTTACGCACGCATACTAAAGAGAAGCCGTTTGCATGTGACGTGTGTAATAAAGAATTTTCTCAGAAGGGAACTTTAAAAACACATTTATTTACGCATATGACAGAGAAACCGTTTGCATGTGACGTGTGTAATAAAACATTTTTAAGGAACTCGCATCTAGAAACACATTTACGTACGTATACTACAGAGAAGCCTTTTGCATGTGACGTGTGTAATAAAGAATTTTCTCGGAATGGAACTTTAAAAACACATTTACTTACGCATATGTCAGAGAAACCGTTTGCATGTGACGTGTGTAATAAAGCATTTTCAAGGAACTCGCGTTAAAACGCCCTTTACGTACGCATACTAAAGAGAAGCCGTTTTGCATGCGATATTGCAGCAAGCGATTTTCTGAAGTCGAGTTTAAAGACATTTACGTACGCTACAGAAGCCGTTTGCGTGACGTGTAGTAATGGCTTATTCACAGTCGCATTTGAAACAGCATTACGTACGCATACTAGGAAATACGTTGCATGCGATATTGCTACAAAGCATTTTCTGGAATCAGGGTCTCATTTACATTACGCATACAAGAAGACCGTTCTTTGACGTATGTGTAGCATTTTCTGAGAGTCAGGTTTAATAAAACATTTACTACGCATACGATATGAGTCGTTTGCATGCGATATTTGTAATAGCATTTTCTAAGTCGGTTTTAAAGCATTTACGTACGCATGCACGAAGAGAATCGTTTACGTGACGTGTGTAATAAAGCATTTTCTCAGCAGTCGCATTTAGAAGCACATTTACGTACGCATACGAAAGAGAAACCGTTTGCATGCGAGATTTGCAGTAAATCATTTTCTCAGAAGTCGAATTTAAAAAGACATTTACGTACGCATACGAAAGAGAAACCGTTTGCATGTGACGTGTGTTGAGAATAAGTCAGCCATACATCTGTGAGATTTAGTTAGGAGTTTTCTCAACCAGAGAATTTTGACTGGCCTTTTATGACACATACCAAACTGTAACATATATCTGTGACATATTCAGTTTAAAGATATTTTTAAATAAATTATTTCTACAAAACATAAAATCACATTAATTATAAAATAAATTTTAAAATAGTAAGATTCCATTTCGATAAGCTAATTTCTTGAGAGAGGCAACATCTTCCTTTAATCTGCAGCGTAATAGCCTACTTAATTCTATTAACATTGATTTATTTCACTTCTAGTAATGCAATACATATGCCAGATGTATAGTAGGAAAGAGTTACTTTTTTTCTTTTAGTATTAACATACATGAAGCATTTCAGCATCGGATTTTATCATTCTTAATTTTCTTTTATATAATAATTCTACTGTATTCTTAAAATCTCAAGCACCTTTTGTATAAATTTATGTATTTTATTGTTCAATTAATCATCCTTATTTTAATTCTCGGTATTTATGTTTGGTACAATTAATTATTTATGAGTTTGTTTAATTCCAAGCCTGTGTGATGTCTGTATTAAAGAACTTTCAATTCGGCATTCTATGACAGCGCATTGACTGACGCTCTCTGGATAGAAGCCGTGCTATGTTCTGAAATATGCATGAAAGCTTTTTCTGCATAGAAAAGTGTTACGGGTTAAGGAAAGAAATTGTTGACAATGCAAAAATTGTACAAGGTGCAGACTTTAAAAATGTTTATTTTTGATGAAAGACAGTTAATAGACCTAGAAAATTTTCTAGCTATTACGCAATAACTTATTTTTGACTTTTTATCTCGGAAATGAAATCATTATATATCTTTTTTAGATTTATAGCTTGTTTAGTAAAAAAAAAGTCATCCTTTATATATTTGTTTTTATTCTCGCTTGGACTGTTAACTTTGTTCAGAGTAATGTGTATGCGTTAGAGATTTTAGATGGCCTTGAGATAAAATTATTGCTCATGAAGATCAGAAAGTAGAAGGAAGTTGAAAATTTTTCTATCACTTTTTGAATTATTATTAATTTACGTGAAGAAATAAAAAAATATGGTAAAACCTATTTATAACAATGATAGAATGGATGGACCTAGAAAAAATATTATTATAGACGGGTTATCACCAGTGCACATTCAGTCAGTAGTGCCCTCCGATCTTCCTGCTGCAACAGATTCGAGTTTCTGGCCCCCTCCCCCGCCTAAATTTCCCGTAAATGAAACAATTTTCTCTATTTTGAACTAAAATTAATACAAATATCTGTGATATTTCAAATGATGTTAATTAAAAAATAAAGCTTATTTTGATCATCAAACATTTGCAATTTTTCAGTGCATTGTAACAAGAATTAGCTTTCAAATGTGACTTTATTTTTGTCTGTTAGTAAAATATGAGAAATCTTTTCCTCGATATAATATTGCAATGCATGAATTATTTAAAATGTTAATTCTATATGACTGCAAGGTTGGTGCAGAGCTGCTGTTGGACATAAAATTGAAATATATTTCGACTGCTGTGGATTACAAAATGCATCTTCTTGTTGCTCTGTTACTGTTGTAATTAAAGCATTTACTTCATAGCAAAAATTACCCTTTTGGGCTTTTTACCAGTACTTTGGATTTTAATATTAAGAAAGCTCCAGTAAATTATTTTATTGCATTAACATCAAAAGCAGGGATGTGTATGAAAATAACACTTGGGTAGATCTTGATTAAAACAAAGTAAAAATTGCCCTGAAAGATCTTTTCGGACATTTAAAAAAATTCAAGTACTACTCCATGGATCACATATGAAGTTTTTGTTTTACTACATACACATAATCATAAAATTAAAAGCAAAATACTTCATAATTTGGAGGCTACATAGAAAGAAAAAAGAAAAAAAAGACAGAAAGAAAAAAAAAATTAGTTTTTTTTTCTTGACCAGTTAAAAAATAACATCATAATTTAAATGGAAAAAGCAAATGTTCTATACCTCTGATTATGTGAAGACAGTTTCAAATTTAGTAAAATTGAAAAAAATTGTAATGAGGAAACTATTAATATCTTGGAGGGAAAAAAGTATTCTGCACTAACATAAAAGATTTCCTTCTTATTGTATGTTATTAAAGATATTATCTCCATTTGTAAAGGAAGAGTCCTATTTTGATTAACTGTTTTTGAAAAGAAAATTTGGCATTTATTTTCACTCCTATAGCACTAGATGAGATTGAAAATGATTCACACCAGTGAACCACTAAGCTACTTAAACAATTATGCTGTGTTTGTACTTAAATAGAAAAACAAATAAAAGGATAAGTTCAAAATTTTGGTATTTAAAATCATCAAAAAATTGATTTTTTTTTCTCGGTCGGTTAAAAAAGTAGTGCAGTAATTTGAATGAAAAAAAAGCAAGTATTCTATAATACTGTTTATGTCAAAATAGACATTTAAAAAATGTAATTAGAATTAAGTAATATGATGGTTATGAGAAAACATAGCGTTTTGGAGGTAAAGTATTTTGTGCTTACAGAAATGTCTTATTTCACACCTATAGTATGTTATTATGTCCATTTGTAAATAAAGAGCCCTCTATTTCTTAACAGTTAATTACTCTTCACTAGTGCTTCAGTATATTATTTCATTGCACACACATGAAAAGCCGGATGTGTATGAAAATAACACATCAGTAGACCTTGATTAAAAGAAAGTAAAATTTGCTCTGAAAAATCATTTCAGACATCTTTTAAAATTTAAAGTACAAATCCATGCATTATAGATTTCACCTTACTACATAATCATGTAGTTGAAAACCAAAATACTTTATAATTTGGATTCTACATTGAAAAATAGGACATATTGAAAATTTTTGGTATTTCATCAAAAAATTATTTCGGTTAATATAAACTTTTCCTTGATCAGTTAAAAAAATAGCACGTTAATTTGAATAAAGAAGCAAGTATTCTATGTCAAATAAGACTTTTTTAAAAAAAAAAAAACTAAGTAATATTGAAAGATGGTAATGAGAAAACCATAGCATTTTGAAGGTAATGTATTTTACACTTAACAGAAATGAAAGTACCTACTTATCAGTATCTAACACTTTTAATATTTTTTTTATTTGTTATCTACATAAATAAAATGTAACTCAATAATAACTTATACAGGCCATTAAAAAGACAAACAAATTAAATTTTTTATTTACATTTATCAAGAAAAACATAATAGCTACTTCAAAGTGGAGAAATACAGTACATACAATTAATATGGTGTAAATTGCAAATACATAAGGAAATGGAAGTTTTAATATATCCTATCCAGAATTCTAAGAATAAAGCAATGGTAAATTACTTTTATACATATGTAATGAACATAAACATTCTATACCATGAATACGAAGCTTGTATGTCAACCCGAATGATGAAACCAACTTTTTTTTTCCTCAAGACACAATATCCTAGAAGCTACTAAAAGTTTTTTAATCTGTATTAAAAAGAATTTTATAAATGATAATACTTTAAAATAAAAAAATTATCAGATAGTGCATAAAATTACTTCAAAAACAGCACATACACATAATGCTGAAATATATTTAAATCATTCTTGTCAAATGTTTATAAAACCACTGAATTATAAATTAAATTTCGCATTCTGATTCAATTTTTATTTTTACAGTAAATTTTACAGTTTGCTGTTTAGCCTTTGATGATGAAGATCCATTCCAGTTTAGCTGAAATTACAATACTATTCAACATTTAATCATATGTAAATTATATTGTCTATCACTATCAATTTTCAAACTTTTCTCCTTTAAAATAAAACAGGGTACACGAAAAATTATGCTTTCTAAGCATATAAATGATAAGAAAACAGAAAAAAAATTATCAAATCAACTAACCATCAATTAGTATCAACAATAACAGTCAAAAGAAATAATCCAGCAGAAAAAAGTAAAGTAAGTAAAAATGAGATAATCCAGAAAAGAAAAATCACCAATAAAAATTTTAATTCGGAATTAAAAGTTAGACTCAAAAAATAAACAAACATTAAACAGATCCGCCTCATAACATGGCGGAAGACGTTAACGACAGACCCATAGGCAAAAGCGGTGCAGATTAGTGCTTACATGACATGCGCAGCTTCAGCCATTTTTGATCCTTCACGTGACTGTGAATTGACCCCATTGATTTTCAGTAATTCCTAGTTTTAAGCGGCTAAAATGAAAAAAAAAAATCCTGCAAAAGGTTTGTGTATGTGTAGGGAGTGCGACCGTCCCTCGAGTCACCACCACTGTCCTGAGGTTCTAATATAGTTTTGTTAGAACGGCGGAACATTCTGGCAGTTAAAGCAAATAACATGATGAAATCAAGAATGTGATATATTAATTTTTTAAGAATAACTGAAATAATTACTTTTAATTATAATCCAGCTTGCTTCCCCTCCTCAATTTATCACCATGCACTTAGCTCTCATGATCATGAAATTAAAATTGCACTCTTGCTGTACTTAAAAGTTGCATATACAAAATAATTTCACATTGCATCTTTTTTTTTTTCAAAGTGGATTCTTGTCGGCCTAGAGCCATGTATATTGGCTACATTTCTGCGATTCTAAATTTGGTAAATGCTTCACCCAACTTTTCTAATATAGGCTAGCAAAAAGATTTCATATGGATTTAAAGATTTTGGATAAGAATTCAAAAAAGTAACCCGAAAATCCAAAGAATTATAAAAATAGAAAATACCCCCAAATTTACTACGTAAAATTGAATTCAAATTTTCAAAACATATTTAAGCTGTTAGCTCCCCTCTTGTGCTAATCCATCACTATGCAAAATTCGGTAACATCAAGTCAAACAGTCTAGGCGTATTAAGAGTTAAAAAAAAAAAAAAAAAAACTGAATTTCATGCATACTAAAAAAATTTGCTCTTTTATAATATAGATTTTAGTTGTTGTAATTATGGAATATTAAAAGTTCCCTAGGGGAAAACTGTCTTTATTCTGAGAATTTTTATAATCCCACCAGACTGATACTCAGATTCAAGCAATTGCAATGTCTAGAAAAGGACCGCTGTGCTCACTGACAAACAACAAGGGTAGAATTTAAGATGGCTGGCGTGGAGCCGGGGATGGAATGCTTGTCCATGGTCAGTAAAATGCCTGTTCCACAGTCAACTGTGAATATTTACAATATTATAAAATGAAAGGTATTGCTGTTTCCTCTTCTTTACCGGATAGTATTTCACGGGCAAAGCCGTGACAGGCTGATATAAGTTTAATTATGTAATTGTTGTTTAAAAAGAAGTTACACTAAGCAGAGTCAAGTTAACAATAATAGAAGGGAAAAAAGTCAAGAATATTTTTTATCTTCCATTCAATATTCAAAATAACTCGGAGTTAAAATGGGTCTCAACATTTTATTAAGTTAGTAATATTCCAATTATTTTAAAGGCATTTGAGATACAGAAAAAAACAACATTTATACATTACAATTTCAAAATATGTGAGCATCACAATAACTCCTCGAAACCATATTTTGGTTGTTCTCCGTTCTCCCAGCACTAGACAAAGTTTATTATTCAGGACATCAGTTTTCAAGCTTGCGCTTCGGACCTTTCTTTCGCTTATCACAACTCGCATCGGTTTCATCGAGTAATTCGAAAAATCTTTTGAATATTCCTTCTACCATTTTCCCATTTAAACTGCTTTCAAGGAATCCAGTAAAAGCCTCCTTCAGTCTCTTCCCGTCTTCCTTGGATAGCGCGGCCTCTCGCAGACACACTTCCACCATATGCCATCTGCCCTCCAACCCGTTTGTGAAAATAAGTCCCAAAATATGAGAATCAAATACAAGTTTCACTCTCTGCAGCAGACAAATTTCTGAGGATTACTTCGATAGATTCCGAATTTTCAAATCTGAAATAATAATAAAAAGAAGAGTATGCAAGTATAAAGCCGGACTCAAGTTTCGGACCTACGAAATATTTTTTAAATTCCAGAGGACTCTGAATAAAAAATTCCTGAAACAATTTCGGAAAATAGAAATCTAAAGTTTCAAATCTATTTTTTTTCCACCTTCCATAGCAGCTTGCCGTAGCCACTTTGAGGAAGAAAAGTCCAGATGAGGCCTGCGTTCTTCAAGAAGAGGTCTTGCCAAGACAAATCGAAGAAACACAACAAAACTTCGATAGGACGAGCCTCAATTGTTTCCATCTGCTGTTCGGGAGTCATTAAGGATAGCAGATAACACAAGAGATCGGAAAATATTTCCTCTAGTAAAATTCTCAGTTTTGTATTTGCTAGCACAGAGTGGGCAGTTCTCATTAAAGAAGCCTCTCTCTCTTCATGCGTTAACTTAAGAAAAAAAATATTCAGCTGCTGTTTTACTGCCGTTTTTCACTGAATCTTCAAAAGCCCACTGATTAAAGGTGGTCAGATTTCCGTCCTCTGTTCTCAACAAGTGATCCAGCTTAGTCTGTTCGCCTTTAAGAATGTGAAGCCAACAAAAGTGCAGAGCCGGAGAAGTGGGATTTTCTTCGTATAGTAACTCTTTATCGTCTTCAGGGAGTTCTTTCCAAAAAAGGGGAATGTAATCTTCCAAGCAATAGAAACAAGATAATGTGCGTAAGGGTACAAAACATTTAACTCATCGCAACATACGAGTTCTTCAGCTGTTTTTCTATAATCAATCGTTCCTGCTGTAGTCCAACAGAGTTTTGCTGAATCAGGTAAACTGATTTCTTTATGTGGATCGTAGAAAAAATCTTGGTGGAATTTTTTCCATTTTCTTATCTCAAAACAAATAGGTCTAACTATATCAATCATCTGCTTCGCAAGCGATTTGGGTAACTCAAGTTTCAAGACCTTATCTTTAATCTTATCTTCAATAGTTTCTCGCCGTTCTTCATTACTTTTTTCGGTATTGAACCCCTACAATCGGAATTTCGAAATGGAAGCTAAAATATCCGAGTCACTCCACAGAGCGACGGCCACCCTCCTCAGAGCCATTTCCTTGAGGGACAACAACAGAACGCATTTTAGTTGCTTCTCCATTCTTACCAGCGAAATAATCGATGTAATATTTGAGAAACCACAACAAGCAAGTATTTGTTAAAGAAAATTACGAATAGGATCTTACGTTTTCTGTTTTTAAATTCAGCAGCTACTTCATTTCGGGAAATATGTACATTGGCCATATATATTAAGATCCAGAGATATGTACCTGTAAAGAAAAAAAATGTGAGTATAGATCCTCTTTTCATCAGTCATCATTTTGTATATATAAAGCAGCAGAAATGACAAGTGAAATTATGACTCGATTTTGAAAAACTAGAAAACTAATACAAGTCTTATAATTTGAAATAATTCAGGATATATTTGTGATATACATATCTAGGGCTGTGATGTCGGAACTTCTTTGAGAATTGGGTCATTTTTTTTTTTGTTCATTATGCTTTTAATACTCAGCCGTGGGTCACTAAGTCGGTGCCGTACACTTGGAAAGGGAGAGGGAGAGTGTGGTTAAAAGGATATCAATAATTTGGAAACAATGAAAATTTGTGGAACAGGAAAACTTGACAGTTGACCCGTTTGTTTAGTTCACACTTTTAAAAAATTATGTTTATTTTTTGTTTTACAACTTTTACAAGTGAGGAGCAAAAGGTCATCTCGTCAAAAATTGATATCAACTGGGTGATACCATGAATTGCAAATTAGATATTATAGAAGTGTTGCGGGCTCTATTTTATATATTGTATGTTGTCGGACTCCAAAAACTCCTGCGCTTTTGCGCATGTGCCAGGCGGAGTTATTTTCACTAAAATAGGGGGAAAGTGAAAATGGAGAGAGGAAATATTTACATTTTACTTAGCATGACCTAACAAAGAATTCCAGAAATGCGCTCATCTGACTCACTGACTGTCACAGCTTTCCGGAGTAAAATCGTTCAAAAGCGCTAGTCTCAAAATATTAAAACTTTTAGTATGTATATATGCAGATGAGAAAATTTGATAATAAAAAAATAATAATGAAGCGACGAATACGTCAAGGCTGCCAATTAGTTGAACACTTCGAGCTGGTACGTCCCCGTTCTACGATACAACGAATTTGTGCGCAAAGTTTATAACAGTGCAGTGACAGCATAGGAAATCAGTCAGCCAACGTCTGCATGAAAATATTTTTTTTATATAAATTCGACATTAAATTGTAATACTTAATTCTGGGTTTCTGTTCTTTCTTTTATGGTATAAAAATAAGCTAATAAATTATCAAAGCTTGGGTCATTTAAAAGGCCTTCGTAGTCAGTGTTTGACCCCGGGTTATAGGTTCGCTACCATTGATTTAGGGTGTTTGAAAACAACTTTATTACTCTAAATAGCTTGAGGTAGATTGCGCTAACTACTTGGCAGCTGTAATACGAAATGAAGAAGGGCGACCTCTTTCAGGAGAGGTATAGAGTATGTATAGTGGTTTTCAGAAACAAAATCACCAAAAACCGTGAAAAGAGAGTTTCGCCTAAAATACTATGGAAGTCCACCAAGTGTGCCTTCAATTTAGGCATGGATGCAGAAGTTTGTAGAACGGGGAATGTGTAAAAAACATTTAGTGGGAAACTGATTACAGACAGAACATTTTTCATGCTAATAAAGGTGCTCACTTAGAGCTACACGGAATGCACTGCAAAAAAAAAAAAACACTTGTTAAGATTTTCTTCATTCCTTTGCTGCTCACTGGATTTAACTTCACCTATTTGTATTATTGTTCTTAATGTTTAGAATAATAAAGATCTCTCTCTGAGACATACTACATATGGCTATTATATTTATATCCCGAATTATTTGATTTTGGAATGTATACCCTGACATATATTTTAAGCTGCGGATTGGTCAGGTTTCTTCACCATTAATATTATATACGGTGAATCTGACCCAATCTGCCAAACAAAACGGGAAGACAGAAGGAACCATGTGGAGCATAAAACCGTAGGAACCCAGTCCCATCTCTAAACGTTTCAGAGTTGCGGTGAATAGAAGGAGCATTCGTCAAGTCCAAAGAAAATTCAAAACCATGAGATTTCTGAATAACCTAAAAGCAAAATAACCACACGGTTGGAAATCACGAACATGGTGCCCCACAAAGGACTCTATGATTTTAAAATGAATTCAGATTGTTATCTGTAACAAGAGTGCACCTCTATCCTCCTCTAGTGCCTGTACCTATATGGTAAAATCATTTCATTCATTTTAGCTTCCAAGGGTTCTTTCTAGCTGTGCAAGTTGACGTAAATCCGTCAATTCTCAAAAGAATCATAACTTTCCAGGGGATCAGTCCCGTTTCTAAAGGCGAAGTCGCTATCGTGCCACTTAATTTATGTTATCTCCCACCTCATAATACCTTCAATCATTTTGTAAACCAATGTATTTATAATTGAACATTACATAATTGAACTAATAAATAATGTTTCATTTCCACGCTAGGATCTAAAACTGCGGCTTTTGTTTTTAGTCTTACTCCGTCGATTTCCAAGTCAATTTCGGCTAAAGCTAGGCATGTGTGTTCATTAGTTAACGCTTGGCGCGCCCACACGTAATCGCCAGTTAAATCCGATTCTTTTACATTTTTAAATGAGATCAGATCCACACTACTTCCGGTGTCACGTAACACTTCCATTTCTAGGCCAAAGATTTTCCCTACTTTAAGGTATGGTTTAAAAACTTCATGAAATTCTCCTTTCGCGGACAATTTATTTATATGCTCTGGTTTCCTTAATTCTGGGCACGAAGGCCTTAAATGCGATAGTGATCCACAGGAATAACAAGCCGGTTTTTTCCTGCGTTCGAATTGTTCTGATCTCCGGGTTTCGTCGCTTTTAGTGCGTTGTCGCCAATTACTTGATTTTGCACCTTCTTGATTTTTTTCCCCTTCCTTTCCGTTTTTCCGGAACGAATTCGTTCGTTTAAATGAAGGTTTGTCGAACGGTTTATTTTGCTGCGGTTTCCTTAGCGTTTTCCTGGCTAATTCGTATTGATCAAAGTTTGAGGCTACGACATACGGATCATTCATCTGTCCCCATTTGTCTACAAAATGTGTTTTTATCTCAGAACTTGCTCTACGTTTAATCTGATCCGCGATCATCAAATCTTTTAATTTTTCAAAAGTGTCTACTTCCGCCCCTTCCAACCAACCATTAAAGTAAGAGTTTAACTCAAATACTAAATCTTTCCACAAAGAATTGACACCCTTTTGGTGTGTCATGTATTTTACTCTGTAAGCATCTGTGCTTAATCTAAACCTTTCCAGTAAAATTTTTTTGACTACTTCAAAGTCATCCGTATCGTTCCCAGTGTCCCTAATTATCAATTCCGTCATATTCGCGGGTAACACCGAAATTAATTGAGTAACCAGTTCCTCATCAGGGATGCCTAATTTATCCGCTTGTCTTTTGAATACTGTTAAGAACAGGGATACGTCAGATTTTTCCGGGTCAAAAGGAGACAAAACACTTTTTATGGACGGGATCCTATAATTCTGACTCCCATTACTCGCGTTGGAACGTACACTTGCAGTGTCGTTAGATTGCGTTAGCCTTAATTTTTCTAATTCATATTCCCTAATCTGAGCCGCCTCGGCTTCTTGTCTCTCTAATCTTTTTTCTTCAATTTCTTTCTCTTCGCGGATACATTTGATCGTATCTAGTGCGAAATCTGCATCATAGTCAGGACTTTCCTTTATTTTTTTAAGAATATTTACTACCGTATCATTAGGAAGTAATTCCACATTAAGATCAGCGGCCAATGCAATTAATTCGCTTTTCCGATATTTTGTTAAACTACTCATTTTGGAAATTCTTAACAATTCAGATACACAAAGAACACTTTATACAATTCCGGTAATCTTTCTACTCTAATTCGTAAGTCCGGACCTTAGACTCTACTAATTTACTGAACTAATTTCTACGCAATACTACTAGTATGCATTAGACAATCATAACATAAAAATACACAAATACAAATACTCAATAAATAAAGTTAAGCAACATTCTTATTTTCAATACACAATAAGAAAACTCTTCATCAAGCATGAGACACTCTTTTCCCCTAGATTTTAGTCTCGTAAAAAATTTTACCAATAGCATTTACAACTTCTATTAAGTAATTACACCAATGTTTTAAAGTTCCGATTTACTGTAACACATTCTACTTCAATCTAGTCTCAATAATTTTATAGCAAGAAGAAAAAAAAATTTTTTTTTTTTTAAGAATTAGTTTTTACTTTCCCGGCAAAAACAATCATAATTCTCCCAAGGTATAAGCAATC
>BGPR01009222.1:34438-58788 GCA_013235015.1 Araneus ventricosus | reverse complement strand
ATTCAATTAAAATTATATTCCCTGCGAACAAGCTAGTCGCCTAAGGCGGCTAGTATATAATAAAAAAACTCTAGGAATAGTAATAAAAACAGTATTCCCACAAACACTAAAACACACTATACAATAAAATCCTTAAGCCATTTAGAAAATTTTAAAAGACAATGGGGAACCCAAGGGAATTAGAAACTAATAAATCCTAAGTAAGTAAAAATTCATAACAAAAGAGATCCCAATCCAAGCACCTCGAGAGCCGAACCACTTCATAGGTATGTGCTTGGACATTAACTTATTGCACACTTCATTTAAGAGCTTTTATAAAAACACAGCATTGAAAGCAATTGAAGCAAATGTTACAAACACAAAACAAAAAACAAGCAAGTAAACAAAGCAATATCACGTAAATAAACTAAAATTATAATATCATTTCCCTCTAAAATGAAAAATATATAGGGGAGAAAGGGGTAAAACGTGGGGGTATATTTTGGAGTTAATAATTCTCCTTTCTAGTGGACAAATTCTGAATTATATTTCTTCTAGTGAAGAATAAAGAATTGTCATAGTTGCCGTGTTGTTGTTGTTGAATTCACTTCGTCTCTGAGGGTTTATTTGTTTTATGACGTCAACTCTCCAATATTCGTTTCTTTTTTAACTAACCCTACTTATTAATCATTACAATTATAGAAACTATATTTAGTTAGACTTATCATATTTTTACTAAGGATTTTTATACTATCAAATAATAAAGATTTGCCAAAAGAATAGCGTGGTTCTAATTCGGTTTTTATAACCTATGTACTCGGGTTTGAACCGGGTACTCCTAGTTGAATAAAACCGGGTACTAGGGAAACTACAGATTGATTGTGAGATAGTTGGTAGTTTGTAAGGGTCATTCCTATTTGACATTTGAGTCAAATAATCTGATGGAAAGCATTTCAAATTTATTCCGATTTCCAATAATTTCTATTTTGTGATAATTGCAAATAATACAAAGAACCCTAATAGCACGGGAAAAATGGCCAATGCCTTCAGTGTAACGGGCAATGCTGGAATATTCTGACACGACGTCTCTCGTTATTCAACGCAATTTTAGCAAAAAACAGGCAAGAACCGCAATTTTTGCTATCTAAGTTTCGCCAATTTCAAGATTTATTACAAGTGTAGCAACCGTTCAGTATTTTGTAATGACGTCAGCAGTCCCTCTTTCTATGATTGGGGTAATTTAACTGCACTATGAATGAAGCCCTCATTTACCCAAAGGGCAGGCCTCCTCTCCCCACCTGGTAGGAGATCTTTATCTCCTTCCGAAAGGGATGATCTCGTCCGTGGAATGGAAGCATATGGTTTTTTCCGAGAACCTGCAATTTTACTCTTCGCTGATTCATTTTGCAAAATGAAAATCGACTATATTAATTTATTTAATGAAATCAGAATTTGTCATCGAGTTTGGCCTTCCAGGATTACAGTAAAGCACCATTTATACGTCGTTTCATCACAGTCCTCATTCATACATATGCATTGTAATTCGTTTCGATTATACATCTTTTCATTTATATGTCGTTTCACGTCAGTCCTTTGAAAGACTAATAAACGGTGCTCTATAACAATACAACAATATACAACAACGGATTTTTTTTAAATGAAAAGATTAAAAATTATTTATTTAAATTGCATCCAAATTTTGTTACTTTTTTTTTAACTTTTAGAGATCTCGTCAATTACCGCCGGATTTCCAGAAAAGTCTTTCTCAAGATAGAAAATAATTAAAGTTTAATTAAATTTTGTAATGGACTGTAAATACAAAACGACAATTGATTTAGACGAATTACATAATTTTGCGTGATTTTTTGAGTATGATGCTTCCGAATGGAGATATGCGACCAACACGAACGAATAGCTGAAGCCAATCTGACAAAAACAAACATTTTTAGAGAATAACCACCAAACTGGAGTTGGGGTTACAGTTAAAATCAATTCTTTGCAATACAGGCGCCAACATACCTCTCGACTTTGAAATATTATTATTTCAAAGAAGTTAATTCCACAAATAATTACAGTAGTTGTTAACAAATTATACAATCAAGCAATTCAAAAATTAAAATAATGCAACTATTAATATTTACTATACAAATATGAGACATTCACTTAAAATACAGTAAGAAAACAATTCAAGTAATATACAATTTTAGGTAGTATTTACAGGTCATAAACATACATTGAAATACTACGTTCAAAAATACCCTTTAGCTGTTTTGACTAGTACAACTCGTACTTTTACTTCTTTTCCGGGTATTACATCATGAATTCTACCCTTTGACCTAGAACAAATTGGTAGATTATCATCCTTTAGAAGTACAAGACTACCTTTTTCTATATTATTTTTCTGAAATTTTCCACTCTCTTGGAGATTATTTAGATAATCTCTGGACCATTTTTACCAATTAAATTTGGTTCAATTTTTGTACTTTTTGCCAGTTAGAACGTTTGTTATTGGTAACATTAACTAATTGAGGTTCCGAAATGGAACTAATTGGTCTAACTATTAAGAAATGAGATGGTGTTAAAGTCGAAAAGTCATTTCGATCTTAAGATAATGGATTGAGTGGCCTAATATAAGAACACCTTCAACTTGATTTATAACAGTTAAAAATTCTTCAATAGCTAATTTTAATTTCCCTACGGATCTATTCAAATGGTGATTAAACAATTTAACTCCAGCCTCCCAGAGACCGCCAAAATTAGGAGATCTTGGAGACAAGAACTTCTACGAAATTGGTTGCGAAACAAAATAAAAAGCTAGATTATCAGGAAGTTTTTTAAATAGTTAGTAAAACTTTCTAAGTTCCAAATTATCACCAACGAAATTTGTAGCATTGTCCAAAAATATTGTTGTGTAAATGCCACGACGAGAAAAGAACCTTTATAATGCAGCAATTAAAGCCTCAGTGGTTAAATCTGTGAGAATCTCTAAATGAATCACTCGAGTAGAAATAATTACAAATATTGCTTGCTACATATACTTTATTGAATAAACCTTATACAACTTCTTTTTCGTGTTTGTTGCTTATTTTTTGAGGAGTGTAGTTACGAAGATCTAGCGAACAGAACGCCGTCTGTTACCCCCCTACCCGTGACCAGACCGGTCACTGAACGGTTTGATGGGCAGATGCTGGAATTTTATTTAATTAAAAAAGAAAAATAAAACAAACAAAACGAAAGAAATATTTACTCTATGTTACAGCACAGGAATTTTCACTTTTACACTATTAATTCGCAAAAGTCTTCTTTTCTTTAGATGTTGTTTTACCTTTCTTTTTTGAAGGGGGGATGTCCGGTAATTAGGAGCTTATTGGTTCAGCTCGCTGGAAAATTGAATGCTAGGGAGGCTGGAAAAAAATCTCTGTTTTCGCTTAAGAATTTGAAAATCCTACGAATTTTGTGCCTGGATACGAGGTTATTGACGACTCTTTTCAACCATTCTTGTTCGAAGTTTGGCGCTGGCTTCCTCATATGCCAAGACACTATATAGATACACTCCGTGGCATAGTGAAGTGCCGTGCCAATTTCACCACAACTGCATTAATCGCTGTCAAACAGGTGAAATCTTTTGAGGTAGGCAGGGAAAGGTCCATGTTGAGAGAAGAAGATAACATCCTCTCTAATCCAGTTAGTGGGACGGAGACTAACTGAGGGCATCATGTTACAGATTTTCCTGCCTGTATCGCCATTCTTCCATGAGGCTTGCCACTCCTCAAGCATCCTCTTCCGGAGGAGGCCTTTTATGTGTGGTTTAGGAAGTTTAGTATGTTAATAGGGTTGCCCATGTTGTGTTACGTCTTTTGCCAGTTGGTCTGTTCTCTCATTGCCTATATTGCCTGCATGCGCTTTAGTTCACGTGACTTTTATTCTTGGATTTGTTAAGAGGATTTTTAAAATTGTTCTTGCTGTTTGGTTTGTGCTCTTTGAATTGGAAGATGCCATGATACTTGCTCTATTGTCTACGTGTATTTAAAAGGAATTGTAGTTTGGCAGATGAGATGTGTATATTACTGCTTCATGAAGTGCAGTGAGTTCAGCTTGAAATACAGTGTTGTTTTCACTGAGCTTAGCAGAAAACTGGTAGGCCCAAATGTCATTGGTCAAGACGCAGAAGGCAACTCCAACTCCGTGTTCGGTTTTCGAGCCATCTGTGAAAATATTTATAATGTCCTTTCGGGCTATATTTGCTTCTGCGTCTTCTAAAGAGATTTTTTCGGTTTTAGATGCTCTGAAGGATGAATGGACCAGCCTGTTGCCTTCACCTCCAACTCTTCCGGTTGGATATCTTTAATTTTATGGGGAAGAGAGATTCATAGACGACAAATTCATGTAAATCTGGCTTCGAACTGTAATTGCATGTGTAGGGGTAGGATGCCGAGTATCGTTGGGGTGGTGCGATATGCTCCCGATATGTGGAGCAGGAATGGCCTTTGAATCGATGAAAGTCTCCTCTTCATTTTGTACGTTGGATTTAGACACCAATTTGAAGATACGAGGTCCAGCATTCTCTCAATCACCGTTTTATAGAGAGTCCTTCTGTGTATCTGACAGATTCCCCATTTGCAGCCTGCGATTCTTTTGAGGTGTTGCTGCATTTTGATGGCTTTCTCTCCTTGCTTATTAATGTGCTCCAGCCATTTGAGTCGATCATCAACGTATATCTCTAGGTACTTAAAAAATTTAACTCTATTGATGTTGTACACATTCCATGTGATCTTGGGACTTCTTGCCATTTTGCTGATTAAGATTGTTTCTTCCGTTGAAATGGTAAGTTCATTTTCTATGCTCCAGGAGCTGAATTTTGTTATTGCACTTTGCGTGTCTTTATAAGGCTTTTCTTTATACCCGCTTCAATGACCTACACAAAATCATTTGCGAAGACTTGTATATGAACGTTATCTGGCCAGACTTGATTGAGTATTTCGTCGTCTATGAGATTCCACAGGGTCGGGCCACTGCATGAATCTTGAGGACAGCCTTGATTTTGATTCTTTGTGGCCCTACCTTGTGGGGTCAGTAGTGTCACTTTCATAGTTTTAAGAAGGCTGCGAAAGAGTCTATTTATGTTAATTGGGCAAGTTCTGGCGTCCAAACTCTTAAGTAAGGCTCGATGTTTCAATTTGTCAAAGGCTCCCTTGATGTCAATAGAGAGCACTAAGACATGACTGCCATCTTTTATTGCTGTTTGAAATTTGCTTAGTAGCTCGTTGATGGCTGTATCCACAGACTTGCCTTCCCTGAAGCCATGCTGTCGATCGTTCAGGCTGTTAGCGGACTCCTGATATGTCAGCCTCTGAGTCATAAGTTTCTCCAGCACCTTCCCTATTGTCTGTAGGAATGAAATAGGACGATAGCCTCTGTACTTTTCCTCCTTTCTGGAATAAGATATTATTCCCTATTTTCAAAGAATCCGGAAGCAGCTTAGGTGCAGGAACTTGTTGAAGAGGATTCTAAAGATATTATTGAAAGGCTTATGAATGATTTTAATGAGGAGGTTGTCAATTCCATCTATACCCAGGACTTTGTCTGATGGATGTTGTTCTATTACCACTGAGATTTCTAGTGGAGAGAATGGAGGATCAGGTGGATGTGTTTAGGTGGTTAGATTGTAATTTGTTGGAATGGCAAGGGAAGGGAATATCTGTTCCAGGATGTTATATACTGCGTCTTGCAAACTTCCCTTTAGGTCTCCGCTCATCAAGTACGGAATTTGAGATGGGAAAACTGATTTTCGAAGCACCATCTTGTACTGCTTCCCATACGGATGGGAGGCTGCTCTGCAGAATTTTCTCAAGCCCATATTCCTTACTTGCTTAATATGTCTTTTGTACTTCTCTTTCTTAAAGACTTGGTACCTTGCTTGCCTTTCATTTTCCGGCGCCAGCTCAGCTCTCCTTCTTATTGCTCTAACTTTCTTTTTATGAATTTCTACTGCTCTGTCCACCAGTTTGGTTTTGCTATGAGTAGTTGCTTTTTGATTTTGAAACTTTTGTTACATGCATTTATGATTAAAGTTTGCAGTTCTATTGTGGCGTTATTAAGTTCTCCTGAGTTTCTGGTTGCTTTTATTTTTCTTTCTAGATTATAAATTTCTTTACCAAGGATATTGAGAAATCTAAGGTGATTCCCATGGCGTGTCTTGTATCTTTTGTAAAATTGATTAGCTACTGTTGATGCTATTGTTTTTTTCTATATATCTGTGGTCTTTTAAGTAGATTTCTTCTAGGACCTCCCAATTAATGGAAGAATCTATAAGTGATTGGGAGCATAAGGTCAGTTCTTTGCCAGCCAACACTGTTATTTCTCTGGACGGTTGGTAGAGCTAGTTTATTGATGATGTTTAAGTTATTAGCTAGGATAAAGTCCAGGATATCTTTCCCTTGATTGTCATTAGATTTATAACCCCAGAGGGTATTATTTCCTTTAAGATCGGCGCCAATTAGGATCTTTTCCTCTGGTAAGCTGGAAATGATCTCCTGTATTTCCTGGTGAGTTGTATGAACGTTTTGTGCTGGTGAGGAGTAGACTTAAATTATTGTTAAGTGAAATGATGACGTCTGAATATTAAGCGCTACCGTGGTCACTTTTGTTGCCAACAAGGCAGGTTTTAATTCAGATGAAGATATTAGGATTTCAGCCTTCTGATTTGAGAAGCTAAAGGTTTTCCAACTTTGAGGGATTCCCGTGATTCCGTTATTATTATTGTACTTTTCATGCACCAAGATTACATCTGGCTTGATCGTACTTGCTGTTAAATGGAGTGGATTGGTGGCTACTTTTGCTCTAGCTAAGTTGATTTGAAGAATTTTTAGGGGCTCAGTTGAAGACTCTGTTACAATATTGTAGGGAAATTGGGTGTTTTCAAAAATACTATTATTCATACTAAAAATAGTCCCTTGTTTCTTGTATGCTGTTACTTCTTTATTGTAACAGGGGCAATGGCTGTCTATGGCTCTGTGCCGAATTTTGTAGTTAGTGCCTCTATTTCTGTTGCTTTCGGCACAATTCATTTTGGCAGTTAAAGCACCCTACAAAGATTTGTGCTTTTTGAAATCTTTGAAAGCTTACGAAAATGTGAATGAAAGTATCTAGAAATCTGCTTTACAGAAATTTAGCCAATATTTATGGTATTTGACTGACGAAATAGCAGTCTTGGCACTTTTTGATGATGATGCGGACGAAGAAACGAAATTAAAAAATGGTGGCAAATTTACATAGAGAAAATTTCTCGACCCATGAGGAAAGATACATTCCATCGAAGGAGCAACTTTGTGGTTCATTGTATGGTGAGTTTGATATATTGATTTTGTAGTTGTTTATTTAGTTATTTATTTATATCACGCAATTGTTACCTGTTTTTAATTTACCTGTATTTAATTTTTTTACAGAGATAAGTATCAATGATTTCATGTCAGTCAAAAGCCAGTCATTGTTTTCTAGACTCAAAATTGATGATAGTTTTCTCAACGAGAGTCCCTTTTCATGGGCGAATAACGCTACGTTTCTAGACGTTGAAAACACGGTCTCTATGCTTAGGGCAGTGAATGATACAGCTGAAAGAGCGGAAATATGATGCAGGACTTTTATGGTTTAATAACGGTTGAGGAGGAACAAAAACAATTTTTGTTACATTGCATACAAGAACACATGAAGATCTATCCTGACTGAAAAAAGCAAACATTGAAACGGAAATATGTACAGTAATGTTTCTTTTACTGTAATACGGTAATAAATATCTGCTTTGAATAAATTGGTGTCTTATGTACTAAAGAAACATATATTTTACACCCCGCACAAGATTTCACGTTCAAGTTTGACCTAAAGTCGGCACGGGTTACCTTTATCTTATTGCAATATTACTTTTTATTTATGTTACTGAGGTGAAATAGAAAAAAATAGAGGGTATGCGTATTCGATTTTGCAAAAAAAATTTTTTCCCATTGTATCTTGGGACACCCTAATATATATAAATCCCTTCATTTTATAAAAGTTTATATCATATTATAAGGATATCTAGAAGGATATTTGTTTCTTTGAGCAATTAATATTGAATGAAAAATAAACTTTGAAAAATAAATTAGGTTAATCTTACATAGATAATGCCTAACCCACACGATCGTACTGGTTAACGTTGACACAGAAAAACCCAACCCGCACGATCGTACGGGTTCACATTGACACAGAAAAGCCTAACCCGCACGATTGTACGGGTACGCTCCTGCATTTGAGGGACATGATAAATTTTTAAAATTATTTTTACAGTACCACTACTACCCATAAACTAAAAAAAATGTAAATTTAAGGATGGAAATTTCTCCGGTCTTAAAAGAGTTATAGGGCCGGCAGGATGAGGTAGTGCCCATAGAGGAAGAATAGTGGTAGAAAGCGCATTGGTAACCCTGAACTGGGGTTAAGATCAAAGTCACGTGACTCTGGTACGCCTAAAACAAAGTGTCCCAGCATAGCCACTCTTTTCACAGGCATTTCAGTGGCGGATGTTGTTGTCTGAAGCGATAGTGTTTAATTTTTCAACAAAATATGCCTGTTAATTGCTGTGCTTATGGATGCAACGAGACGTGGGTCAAGGGAGGAGGTATTACCTTTCACAGGTAAGTTGGAATTCCTTTTTTTTAGTTATTTTAGTTGTTTATTCATGATATTTTTGATCGAGCATGCCTTCAGAGTTATCTCTTTCATATCAGTTGTAATAATTAAACTAGTTTTCCCGCTTTGTTTCAATGATATTGTTAAAGTAATTACCATATTATAACAGTATAGTTACAAATGTAACAAATTTCCTGAAGTTAATTACTTATTCAATTAATTTATATGCACTTCGCGTATCTTTTCGGTGTCCGCCAAATTGGCCAAAGTTTATGTCGCCAAGTTAAATCGTCATATGCTTTGTTTATTGTTTTTTTATGTTGATAAAGTTTATCGCTGGTTTTTGATGACATATAATTTTTTTCTGAAACATAGATTTGAGCACTCTCTTCTGAAATTCTAAAATCCACCGTTTCTACAGTGTAAAGCTATATGAATTAACAAAAGATCTAATTCCTGTATAATCTATTATTTTTTCATTTAGAATACTGAGAATTCATGGCCGGTTATTTTAAGGTCAATTATTTCTAAAAATCTGATGCAATATGAAGGGCAGGGGAAAAGAATAAGCATGCTTTTCCGGGGGAAAAAACAAATTCAAGACCTCAATTGTTTAATATTTGGATTTCGAATCTTGGAATGCGTGTTAGAAGCATATCTTTTACGATAAAAATTGAAGAAAAAACAGTGTGTAAGGCATATTTACAGGTGTAGCTTTTATATAAAGACATTTAGAATGAATAAAATAGGGAATCCATGTAGAAATACTCTTTCTTTCTGCTTAGAAATAAATTATCCATTAGTTGTCGACCAAAACATTTCTCTTTTAAGGGTGTTAATTTATATTTTTTTGGAAAACTCATATTATAAATAAAATAGTTCTAACTGAAATAAGTATTTTAGTACTTGAATTTAAAATTTTTAAAAGGTTGAGTTAATTGATTTGGTTTGTGAACGGATCATATGTAAAGCTTGGGGATTGATGTCTGTACTTATGGTTTTTTGTTTATAGTTTTCCCAAGGATGATGAAAGACGGAAGGCCTGGGAAGTGCAACTTCGCCAAGATAATTTCAAAGCCTCAAAACATTCAAAAATATGTTCGAAGCATTTTACAGAGGATTGATTTGATAAAAATAAGTTTGGAGGGACTTGGCTGAAACCTGATGCTTTGCCAACCATTTTCAATTTTCCAAACCATCTGCAAAAGGGAGCAGAAAAACAGAATCCAGTAAGAAGGTTATAGGCTCAAAATGAAGATGTAGATGATAAAGGTAATTTTTTATGCAACATTCTGATGTGACTCTTTTTATCCCTGCTGCCGAATATGAATTTATTTTTAAAAATCATTAAACGCATATTTTATTTATTTTAAGATGAAAGTCCTCGATTACAGTAGAAGTATTTTGTATAATAAATAATTAACAGTTAAGTTTGTTCCATGAGATTAATTACATGGACATGTGATCGCATTGATCAAATTCCATTCGTAAAAGTGATTAATTAACCCCTTCCGGTAAGATGAGGAGTAGAGTTCTCCATTGGTTTTCATGCTATACAGCACCGTACTATGATTAAATCTTACCGGAAGGAGTTAAGCAAAATTATTCTAACATTAAATGAGCAAGCAAAGACTCTAGGTTCCGGTTACCGCTACTAGCGAAGCCGTAGGATGTGTTTTAAAGTTGAAATTACTCTGCCGTATGCCCACTATGAACACAATTTTTCCTGCTTTATTTGAATAATTCAAAAACTTAGATTCCATACATTCTTTGATCTAGCGAAGCTACTAGATTCCGCTTCTCGCTGCTAGCGAATCCAGTAGGATGTTTTTTAAATTAAAATAATTTTCTATGTTCCCATTTCAGATGCTGCAGTCATCGCGAGCACAATTTTTCCTGCTTCAATTGAGTAATTAAAAACGTATATTCCTTACATCCAATGAGCTGGCAAAGGCGCGTTTGAAATTCTACGCTTGAAACAACCCACAAATAGTTTGGTTTCGAAAAGATTTAACTTTAAGCGATTAACCTTTAATAATTGTGACACACGCACCTCAAATTCTTAAATAGAAAAACCCAAAATAGATTTCAATCGAAAATAATTTCATTTACCATGCTGCATTGGTAATTATCCGCAATGGTTAATGTGTTAAATTCTCAAAAATTATCCACTTTTAACCAGCTTATTTGGTTATTATATATAATAGACGGTTGTTACTAATAATTACCGCGGTCATTATATTATGATTATTAGTATTATTATATGGAGCGGAAATTGTGTTGAGGGGAAATTTTCATCTCCTTATATTTCCTTAAGTATCGAAGACAGAAAGATTATTCAAATTAGGCCTTGTCGTAAGAGATGATTTTCGTACAAAAGTTTTTTGATAGCTGCTATCCCTTAGAAGTTAAGAATCGATAAGTTTACTCCCAGATATCAACATTGCAATATACGTTTCAAGTTTGTTGTTCATAACCCGGGAGGACGCGCGCTACGAAGAGTAACGCGAAGACGCGCGAGGGAGTGTGTGACACCCCAATTCGCTATTTAAGCAAAATTAGCAACATCTTCATGCTATATCTATTCGTAATGATTCGTGCAAACAGTTCTAGTTATACAAGAACAAATTTTTGGCGAAAAATTTAGAAAATATTACATTATATTATTCAGCGCATTGCGAACACATAAGAAAAGCATATTCCTTAAATGCATATTTTTAACATTTTTTTTACTATAAATAAACATCAATATAATAATCGTTATACAATTTGGTTAGAATAAATAAACATCAATATAATAATAGTTATAAAATTTGGATAGAAAAATTACTGCTTGTAATTTTCTTAGGTTCACAGGAAACCATTTTTTTTAGAAATCCAAATAAGAATTCTGCGTGGCTTTATCTTTAGATCCAATAAATTTAGGGCGTAATATACTTATATTTTTCAGAATAGTTTCCACAATTTTCAGCTTTTCCTTCAATAGATTTTGCGAAAGCGGATAAGACTTTGACTGACTACAGTTACTTTACGTCCAGAATAGTATAATAACTTTTGCATTAATCTCTTGACATTTTCATTTACACTATTATCCATTTTAAAAGTCTCTTGTCCTCAAAAAACTCCATTTTAGAATTACAGATTATTCTTCAATATGCTTGTGTCCTTACTAAAATTTAAATAGCTAGACAACTTTATTTTCCTGTCCCTAACACGATCGTTCAAGTGAACAAAGAAACCTGACGTGAGGACGTGCAAGGGAGTGTTTCACACCCCTGATGGTAAATTCCAATTAAAAAATAAAAGAATTTTCTTGAAACACGTTCCGTGTGCTGAATGTTACCTTAAAGTCAGATGGTATGAATTTGACTCATTTCAACTAAAGAGAAGCCTGCATTTTTCACATTTTACTTGGCGTCGGGTTTCGGACACCCCATTGCGCGTCCTCGAGGATTAATTCTCCTAAGGTTCGGTGATCTTGTGATAAAATCTCGGCTTTGAGGGCTCTGGGTTTGAGACTTGATTCCTCGAAACATTTGTAGTCTATACGAGATGTATACCTAATCTAGGCGAAAAGGATTCTATTCTCCAGCGTGAGGGTAAAAATTTTAACAAGTTATCGATGAAATCAATATTCTTACGCATAAATAAAGATTGATAATATTTTCAATGTAAATGTTTTATTATTTATGTATAGATGACCTAAAACAATAATAAATTTAGTTAAGAACCCTCAATAAACAATTTAAATGCATCTGATATTGCAGTCTTTGCTGCAAGCATTTCATCGAAGTGAAAACATTTGCTACTCATAAAATAGTCTGTAAATTCTAATTAAAAACTATTCTTATCTTGTTTTCATTTTCTACTATTTTATTCGGAAAATATAAGAAGATGTCAAATTTTGCACTTTAATTTGTTACTGTCAAGTTATGAGATTAAATAAAAGGTAGAAGACTTTCTGTATCATTCGCGAAAATCAAAACAGTATGCGATTACGCAATGCTAACCCAAAGTACTTGATGAATACGCATGTTAGTGTTGCACTGTACACACACAAAATATTGGCATATTTATTAAGCTAGGAAAGCATGAAAGAAAATTAAAATCCTTTTGAAATTGATAACCTTCTAAGTTTACTAGATTTTAAATATCAAAAAATTTTCTTTCTTTTCATGAAAGAAAAATTATTAAAAATTTCTAAAAACTGAAAAAAAGTGTTTTTTTAATGAAGAAAATGTTGCAGGTCGTGTCGAAGGCAAAGTCGCATATTTGTATCCGTGAATAAATGAGTATTTGTAGTTAGATTTATCTGTGCATATATCCGCAAAGTAAAAAATAATTTTAAAGAAAGATTTTTTTATATTATATTAATTTTTAGTAATTATTTATTATTTAAATTTGCGAGATTCTTGCGCCTGATGCGCTTCAAAGAGATTTTATGTTAGGTTCCAATTTAGTTAGCTTCAGTCTCAAGTCTCGCCAATTTATTTTTTAACAGAAAATCTTTTATGGCAATAAATCCTCGCTAAATATGAAGGTGGAAACGACAACAATAGTTTTATTTCACATTTGGTTGAATTTGAACATATGATTTTCGTTTCCTCACAAAGCCAGGCCATCGCTCCTTTTATGTTAAGGTTTTAAATGATTCGTCATTTTGCATTTCTGCGAGTTCTTCTTGACACTACATTGCCCTCCCTTAACTATCAACTTGCCCCTGTGTTCGGAGTGGGTCCATGTTTGGAAACACTGGTTGAGACAAAAACATAAAATACCGAATGGAAACAGGATCTCGCTTTAGACGGACAAAAAGTTATTGTTAAACCCCACCTGCCCCGAATTCCTCGGTGGACCTCTCGCTATATTACAACGTTTTGTAGTTTTCGCATTCTCGAAAGACCCTCTCCCCCCACGTGCAAGGTTTCTAAACTGACACTACTAAGAATTATCTGTCGCTCCATTTATCAGCTGGAATGCCAACAAATTCGGTAGGGGGACTAAAGACGACATGGGGGAAAAGGCTCCGTGATAAAAAAAGAAATTCTTCCGGATGTCGCTGATAGGGGAAAATGTGGAGCTATTGTTTACGCAACTGAGATTACACAAATGAATAACAAAGAAGAAATTTCAGTGAATAACAGCTATAATACAGCAAATGAATTGTCCCAAAGGGCTACAGAGATGAAATTACACCGCAACATAGCACTTTATGCAATAAAATTACTTCCCCGGCGAGGGCATGTGATTGCATTTCGATATGATTCAATGTGACCGCCCTTCTCGTGGACCACACATTGCAACCTGTACAAAACATTCTCCGTGTCTATTTTCCACGGATCTAACCTCACGCGGCGTTTTCCGGTGTGATTGTTTGAAGTCCAAGTTGTACCTTATTGGAGTCCCGACGTTGACGACTTTAAAGGATAACATATCACTGGCTGTACTGAGCATTCATGGAGGTATCTTACTTTCGACCGTCGAGAATGTTGTGTACAGGATGCAATGTGTGGTCGAAGATAAGTGTGGTCACATTAAAAGAAGTCTAGTGCTATGTTGCTCTGTAATTTCATCACTGTAACCCATTGGGACAGTTCATTTTCTGTATTAAAGCGGTTTTGCACTGAAATTTCATATTTGTTATTCATTTCACTAATTTTCAGTTCAAAAACAGCGCCAGATCCCCTCCTTTCGGCAACTTTCGGAACTAATTTTTTAGTAGCGGAATCTTTTTCCCCATATCGACTTTAGTCCTATTGCCTAGTTTGGTGGCATTTCAGTTGATAGATTAACCTACAGATGTCTCTGAGTAGTGTCAGTTTAAAAAAACACCCTGTATTTATGCAAGTCGCATTTCCGTATTTATGCATGTAGTCCAAATGACCCGGTTGGATATCCACACTTCAGCTGCAATTCCGGTCGGGTTTCTACACTGGACGGCCGGTTTCGGCGTTTATTGGTCAAATTGGAGTGGTATGAAGCGGTAGTGAAAGTCCAGCCTGATGCTTCTGTCTCCATTTTCATTCCGTAGACGAGAGCTAAATCTCATTTTTTAACCCCTTCTTGGTCGGCGTCGCATATCATGCGACGAAGAGAAAAATTGCATCGTTAAAAGTGAATTCGTCGCTACTTACGCGTCTGGTTATATTCCGCGATTATTTTTTTGTATTTCGGAATATTGCTAAGAGATGGGGATTATCAGAGTATTTTGTTTTAATTTAAAACTTTGGGTGGTTGCAGTGAAAACTGGAGAACAGTGAACGCGCACGTATGAACCCCATGTATGACCACCAGTAGGTCTAGCAAAAACTGCTTACTGACAAATATATTTTGCATTTTCGAATTCAGGATAGAACATATATTAATTTTCAGCAATAAAAAATGCGTTTTTGGGTCGAAAATTCTAAAAGAAATCCGACCACGAAGGGGTTAATGTAAAACTGAAATGTTTGGAAAATACTGACTTAACCCTCTCATACCGAGCGAGGCGGTCACGGGCGGTCTAACAATCTCCCCTTAACAATGGCGAAAGCCGGTCTGAGGCGGTTGGTTTCTTCTGAGAGGACGTGAGGTTCTGAAATCGCTTCAGGGATAAGCGCGGTAGGATCCAATTATCCTTACAAACTACAACCCAGTTCCGGGCACCTTAAGGGAAGGTTAGGGGTGGAGGTGAAAATGATCACCCATTTTGGGAGAGTCCAATTCATGTCGTATCCTCACAAAAAGTACCGGTTTTAAAGGAACTACAAGAAAAAAAGTCGCCTCGAGATTAAAGAGTTAAAAGTAATCAGCGTCACACAACCGTCGTTCTCCTATCACGTTTTCCTAGCGGTATCAGTGTATAAATGTGAAAGTAGACATTATGCGAGTAAAATTATTCTTGCTTTTCTTCACTGTCTCGGATTTTTGTAAAAGCAGTCTGGGTAGTTAAATCTTCAGTATTCACAGGTGAAGAGCGCAGATTACAATGAAGTGTCAGAAGCTTAGTTATATTAAAGTCCCGTTCTGAAGGAACACGAGGGCAATTTTTGAACAGACCTGAGAAGACGCACCCTCTCCACACTTTCGCATCACATTAGCAGGAGGACTTTTGGCTCTCAAAGTTACGTACAGTAGACCCACATACGCGGCGAATCGTCAGCAGAATCGGGTTTCGAACCCACAACCTTTTGGCCACGCAAACTCGACTTCACCACTACGCCTCCATAATCTTGATGAAAGTGATTGAATTAAGACGATAACATGCTTCAATTATTTAACTACAACTCTCTTTAATCCTAGAAAGTTTGACTATGCATGATAAATATCATGTTTTAAATTATTCATTAATCAACTTGGAAGTTTAATATTTAAATGAAAAGTTTAATAATTTCTTCTATTTTTATTGCTTTAAATCTATTTTCAATCCAACTAAACACCTTTTTCACGTTCATAAGTATATTTTCTCCCATTAAATGTGAGAACCAACTATGGCTCTTATAAATAAGCCTTAACTTTAAAAAAAATAAGCTTCAAACCAGTACCAACTGTCGCGTGAAAGCGTCTGAGAAAGCTGAGTGTTCAACTACCATAAAATACACCTCAGCAAAGAAGAAGTTCGTATTTTGCAAGAATTCCGATGTGTTTAAAAGAAATCGTAACTAGAGACTGCTCTAAATGATGATCCTCTTTTCAGCATGTTTATAGATTGAAATTTAAAGAGATGAATACAGCTCTTCAGAAAATTATCAGATTAAAAAAATCTGGATCGAGATCTATCTAAATATAGCATTTCCTTTTAAAATTCAGGATCTCCACACCTGAGAAATGCCATAACCAGTGAGCATTTGCTTGTGAAAAGATATGAGTTGTTTGTATGAAAAAGAAAAAATGGTTCGAAAGAGAAAATTCAGAAGATGTTTTTATTCTTCACCCTAATAAATTTTCGCCATACAAATTTTATAGATATTTTTTTTATTTCGCATTATAATTCAGCACTAAATCACTAGGGCACATTTGTGTAGTGTAAACAAGTTTTTCCATCAATATCTTTTATAGCTGATATTTGTGCTCAGTTCCACTTTTATTTGCGAATTTTAGCCAGTTTTAGAAATTAAGAATAATTCACTCCTGAATGGAAAACAGCTCCAATTTTTTCAAAAAGCATTCAGAATGAAATAAAAAAAAAAGATTACAAAAATTTACATTAAATGTAAAAAATATATATATATATATGTTTCGAGATTCCTAAAATCAAGCAACAGAAACGATATTTTTTGTGTTATCTTCTCATTTTAAATGATACTCAGAAATAATACTCAGAATCTTATACTCCATATTCTCAGAAATCTTAATAAAATTTTGATTTTGCTATGTCGTTATTTTTAAGTGATAGGCACAGACACACAGCGAAGAAAGAAAAATCCACGAGGCGATCATCAAACAGATCGAATCTTATTACTATGGCATCGAATAGAATTTTTATCCATTCCTTCCATTTTGAATAATCTCTTTTAAATTCTAAATTCTATTTTATGTGTTTTAAATATTAATTGTTGTAATTTTTTGTTGATGCAATCACTTGATGCTTTTGCGTTTTGCACGCAAAAAGGTTATCGTTTTTTGTTTAAATCTTCTGTTTTTTTATTTATACTTTTTTACCTTTTAATTTATATTTCTATTATTTTTTTCTGTATTTTATTAGAAATAGCTGCATATGCGCCATTCTGTATCATACAAACAGTTTTTAATTACGTTTTAATTAATTTTTGGCTAATTAATTTATAGTTAATATCTTTGTTAAACTTTGTTAATTATAACTGTTAATAGAATAACTATACTGGAAAAGCGACTTGAAAGTGCAGCGATAAACATTCGTCAGTGTTTGTTTTATGCTCTTTTCAAAACTGATTCAGTTGACTCACTAAAGATAAACATGTAGACTTAAAAGATAAATGGATCAAATTTACGTTGGAAACTTATTTGTTGTTGACAAACATCGTAATTATTACCTGTTAGTTAGAGTATGCACGTCAAAACATAGGAAAAACAAGTACGTAGCTTTTAACTAAAGAAAGCTCATGATCTCTCACCGTATGTGAATTTAAACGAGTTTCAGTGAACGAGCCAAAATAGACACTAACTTCTCAAAATGAGATGAATTCAAAGGTGTAATTGGAATTAAGGTGATTATTTCAAAAACTTAGAAAAATAGGGATAATTTGTCAGAATTTCATGGACATATTGAAAAGTTTTGTAATAGAAGAAGACTTTAATGCCTCATTTATTACAAATAATCATATTTGGTGTTATCTAAATTCGGAGTTCGTTTTACAACATGGAGATTTTTTTCAGTTTTCGATTAACATTGCAGTAATTTAGAAATACCAGAAAATGGAGGAATTGGCACTTTTCATCTACGTAATATAATCAGAAGATAAACAATTATTGAACAAAGTTTTACTTGAGAAATGTAAGGATATTTATATTTATTCTGAGAAAAGTATGACTTCAATTTATTTATTATTATAACAGTGTATGATATCAGATGAGTGGCAACAGTCAAATGTTGACTTAGTTTGAATTACATTTAAAATGAGAGAGAGACAAGAAATGAGAGTAAGAGTACGAGTACGGTTGAACGAAGTTACGATGAACACAGATACGGAATGTAAAAGTTAATTTTTATGTTCTAATAAATGTTTGTTTAGTCTTAGAAGAAGCATTATGAAAGTCAATCAAAAAGTCAAGAGAAATTAGAAGTGGGATGAATTAGAAACCTGTGACTGAAAATCTTATCGACACTTAAGTAAGACGGAAGGAGTTTGAATCTCAAAGTACGTAACGAAATTGTTTAATTCGCTTCTAATTACAATAACGAATCATTATTTGCAAGTTAAAAATAAGTAAATAAAAGTGTAGTAAAGTGCGAAAATGTCTATTTTCGCTGGAGCAAGGAAGTGCGATGTGAAGATATTGGCTGAGGCACTTGGAGAAACGGTCGACGACAGCCATAAATTGAAAGATTTGAAAAAGATGATTTTGGCGAGCAAGAGTACGATTAAAAATGCTCCAAGGAATGGTTGAATACGATAATAAATGAAAGAAAAGAAGGAGAAGAAAATGAACGAAGAAATGAAGAAATTCAAATTGAAGAACGAATACGCCAAGAAGAAATTCAGGAACGTAGGCCTCAAGAAGAGAATGCAGAACGGAAACGCCAAGAATGGAGGAACATAGGCGAAAGGAAGAATACGAGGAACGGAAGAGAAAGGATGAAATGGAAGTTGAGCTGCAAAAAATATGTCTTGGAGCATAAGGTAGGTTTTCAAATCCCGTCACCAATCAAAATGTAAACAATACACAAATTAAGCCAAAGTTAGAGATTCAACATTTGATGCAAAAAGTTAATTTCGACGAAAACGATATAAGTTTATATTTAATTACGTCTGGCCAAACAAGCTGAAATATTAGAAAACACTTGGGTAACTCATTTGCTTGGCTTATTACCTTATGACGTTGCGCAGTTAATCGCCAGAGAACCAGATGAGATTGCGAACGATTATAACGAAGTTAAAAAGATATTATTGAAACGGTATAAGTTAACGCCAGAAAAATTTCGCCAAAAGTTTTTTATGCATAATAAGAATTTAGGAAGCACCTGTAAAAACTTTGCCTATGAATTAAGAAGTTTTTTAATAAATGCGTGAATGGAGTTAAAGCAGATAGTTTTGAAAAGTTGAGCGACCTTATGATAACGAATCAGATTAAACGTAAAGTGGCTCAAGAAGTCAAAGATCATTTTATAGATGACTGGTCTAAGCTGAATTCGCCAAATGATTTAGTTGAAAAATTGGTCGACTATGTTACCTTGAGGTCGACTTTCAGGAGTAAGCAACCGCGTAAGGAATGGAATTACGACAAGCAGAACTCCTTTAAAGATGATTCAGCTGTTACAACTAACGAAAAGAAAAAGCTATACGGTATTACACATAATGAGAGGGGTGAGCCAAAATGTTTCAACTGTTCTAATTTTGGGCACATTGCAAGGAACTGTTGGCTGCCAAAATCAGTTTTAACATGCCGAGAATGTAATGCAACAGGCCATAAAGCTATAAACTGTGTCACCAATGAAACGAATCATTCAAGTGATGAAAGCTTATCTGTTAGACAAGTTGGCGAAAAGTTAGAAAAGAGTAATTCATTTTTGAAGAAAGCGAAACTTAATAATTGCGATAACGTTCAAGCTTTAATTGATACAGGAAGTTCATGTTGTCTCTTAAAGATTTCAGTTGTTCAGGAACTTAAACTGAAATTTGAACGTGCTGTCAATAAAGTATACGATTTTGGAAATCAAAACATGCCTGAATTAACGTCTATTGGAAGAATTAAAGCCGATATTGAAGTTGATAATGTAAAGGCCGAACGCATTATAAGCGTATACGTTCTTCCTGACGATGCGCAGTCAGTTGATCGTATCATCGGATGGACGTGGCTTGATCTCTCTCATATTGCTTATGCAAAAAAAGTTCACATTGGATACCGTGAAGATGAACTATTCAGAAACGTTCCGATTGATGAAAAAGTAAATCCAGTCTGTCTTAAACATCTTGAAGCAGTTCAGTCAGAGAGTGAAAGTTTGCAGAATGAACTACGACTTCTACAAGGAGAAAATACCAACACCAAGAAAGAATTATTGTAGAGTAATGAAATTTCTGCAATACATTTGTTTAGGTTACATATTGAATTGATTCAAGTTTCAAGATCACAGGTTAATGTAAGCGCAAGAAGAGCCACTTCAAATGCGAAATGCTGGTGCATTAACAACCGATGTAACCGCCAGAATTTTGAATGCAAGCGTGCAAACGTGCATGCATTGTGTCGTTCAGGTGCCGGATGTCAGTTTGTGGGATGGAGTTCCATTCCTGTTGCACTTGGTCGATAAGTACAGGGACGGTTAATGTTGGTTGTGTATGACGCTGGAGTTGTCTTCCAATGATGTTCCATACGTGCTAGATTGGAGAATGATCTGATGATCTAGCAGGCCATGGTAACATGTCGACACTCTGTAGAGAATGTTGGGTTATGACAACGGTATGAGGGCGAGCGTTATCCTGTTGGAAAACACCCCCTTGAATGCTGCTCAAGAATGGCAGCACAACAGGTTGAATCACCAGACTGCCGTACAAATTTGCAGTCAGGGTGCGCGGGAGAGTGCTCCTGCTGTAATAGGAAATTGCACCCTAGACCATAACTCCAGGTGCAGTGTGTGTCTAGGCCGCAGACAGGTTGGTTGCAGGCGCTCACCTGGCCTCCTTCTAACCAACACACGGTCATCACTGGCACCTAGTCAGAACCGGCTTTCATCAGAAAACACAACGGATCTCCGCTCCGTCCTCCAATGAGCTCTAGCTTGACACCACTCACGTCGCAAACGGCAGTGGTTTGGAGTCAGTGGAATGCACAATACAGGGCGTCTGGCTCGGGGCTGTCCTTGAAGTAACCAATTTGAAATAGTTCGTGGTTTCACTGTGGTACCAACTGCAGTTCGAATTTCTGCCGCAGACGCAGTACGATGCGTAACAGCCATACGCCGAAAAGAGCGGTCTCCCCTCTCAGTAGTGCCACGTGGCCGCCCGGAACCCCGTCTTCTTGATGCAGTACCTTTCCTTGACCACCACTGCCAACAATCATACACAGTGGATACAGTCTTTCTGCAATATCGTGGACAGAAAATCCACCTTTTCGTAGCGCTACTACACGACATCGTTCATACTCAGTGAGCTGTTGATAATGGCTTCTTCGTCTTCTTAAAGGCATTCTTGACTAAAGTCAACTTACTAGGTCAAATCTCAACGATAAATAACGCCCAGGAACTTTGCGTATTTAAAACAAACCTGTTTGCATGTTCATAGTAGCGCTGCTAGCGCCACACTTATGCGCCTAGCGTGAAATTTGAATAGACGTCATTTTTCATATGTATACACATGTCTATAAAATTTCGTTTATCGAGCACAACTCTTTCTTGAAGTTGGTTTTTTCTTCGTCAGTGTAGTTTAATTACTTAGCGTAAGGATGAAAGAATGTGAATGCTACGAAATAAAAGCGAAAACAAAAATGTCCACAGAAAGCAACTTACCTTTCACATCATCAAAACCCCGCAAATGATTCAATTGCAACAAATTGCGTTTCAATTAATTTTGAAAATTGATTAAGAATGAGAGAAATAGTTGCACAGAAATGAAATTACTAATACTGAAACGCTAACTTTTCGAATTTTAAGATGATGTTGTAACAGTAGTTTTATTGCGTTGATATGTTCCAAAGTTATAGCAGGAAAACATTAAAAAATAGTCTTTTTAATCCCCCGTTTCAATTCCTTTAGATATCTAGTAACTTTGTATTAGCGTAGTTCATTCTTCAATTTGCTTAGGAACATTTTGGCGAAGTTTCTTTCTAATCCGTGAAAGGGTGTGGAATTGCATTGGGTTCAAACAAACAAATTTTAAGTTTCGTGTATATAATTATCACAACCTTTACGAAACAGTTTATTTGAATATTTATTTTTTTGAAACATATATTGGAATTTATGCGAAATAGAAGCAGATAAATCTAATTTTTATCATGATTTGCAAAACGCAAAGGGACTTTTAATCGACCGGAATTTCACTTTTAAATGCAGAGAATTCTTCAAAAAAGTTTTATCAACATATTTTAAGAGAATATGTTCTAGAAAGTTTTGAGAAAAAAAAATTTCAATTTGACTTTAGGCAATTCAGAAATTAAACTAAATGTCCTATGTATTTTTTGTAGCATATCTGCATGAAAAATATCTATGTAAAAATGATAAAGGGTTTCCAGAAAATTACCGTAAACTCAGTTTTGAAATCACTGAAAATATCTTAACCAAACGAAATATTCAAATAACAGAAACGAAGAAAGGGAACCAAAGCGAACATTTCTTGAGTTTTGAGTATTAAAAATCTTTTTTTTCATGCGATAAACATTTTAAAATGAGAAAATGGAAGAAAAAAATTTATTTAATATTATGAAAATAAGATCTCTTTGAAATTTATTAAAAATTTATTCAAGTATTTTCCCGCATAGAAAAGAGGTTTCGTACCAAAATTAGAAATCTATAGAATAACAAGCTTTCCGCTAAAGTATCAACGCATTTTTCATCCTTCACAAACATATTAATTGAGCTACGACGCATTCAAGTTTCAAAAACTATTTAAATTGAATGGTGAACTTTGAAAAGATTTGATAAAGCAACAGTTCTCGCAGGTAGTGAAGCCATGAAAAAGTCTGTTTCACGGAAAATATAACTCTTTTTTCGAAACTAGTTCTTTTACAACGAATAAATATCGGAATTTGCTTTCTTTCGAAAAAAAACAATGTTCTGTACCTCAGGCTCAGCTATGACATTAAAAAATTGCGTTCGGAGATATCTGAAATCGTCGCTTAACAAGCTCAAAAATCACCGAAATGTTTGCAACCAATAATGTACATTTCTAAAATTGTTTGAACACTTGATATAAAATTATGACCGCATGTCCCTACTGGATGTGAAAAAAACATTCAGAAATATTCTTTATTGGTAGCCAAAAATTGAATATTTTCTTCCTCTTTGAAATTTCAAAAAAATTAGATTGGTAGTGTTGCTTGTTAACCGATGATATTATGATCCTTTTACCCACAAAATATTTTATATATCGTCGCTTAACAAGCAGCACCCCTGTCTCAATTTCTGAAAACTTCAAAGAAGAAAATACTCAATTTTTAGCAACAAATAATGAATATTTCTGAATTTTTTTTAACATAACCTGACAAAGAGGCCTGAACGCTCTCTAGTCTGCTCTAGAAGTTTGGATACTGTAGTGGGGCCTTAGGTGTCGTTATTGTCGTCTGGCGGTTGTTCAATATTATGAGACCAGTCCTTAAATAGCTACCGTGTCGCTTCAAAATGGAATGCTGGTATAACTAAGCAAAACTTCAAATCAAATTTTCTCAAATTCACTACCAAGTTCTTCCACACGCATGAAATCAAAATTCAAATTAATTACGCAATTAAATGGTAGTTATTTTCTGAAAATATTACAAATGAGTATAGTAAACGAGATAAGCGAGTGTATGAACTTTCAAATCTGTAGCACAACACGAAGTTGGTGAAAATTCTATTTCAAGATTCCATCTTTAAAAGCATGGAAGAATGGAAGCTAAATAATAAACCTCTAAAATTCTGCGTGTGTGCGATGCTTTTTTCTGTGATTAATAATACACTAAATAGAATCGCTTCTGTGTGTTTACACTGTTACAAAAATTTTTAGATGGGTGTACGTGAATGCACACCCAGATAACAATTTTAGTTTGCAGCAATCTTGCTCTGAAAATCTGCAGGCTAGCAAAAAGTTTGACACGGCAAGAGTGCAAGCTTGAAACCAGTTAACGCAACTGAGTTAGTCAACACGCGTCAAACTTGTCACAAGCTTGTCGCCTCAAAGTCATTGCAAACTATAGGAAAAACAGAGTACGAAGACAATCTCGGATTCCAATCTCCGACATCCTGCTTCCTCAACCTGTCGTCTTAACCACTCAGCCAGCTAGACTCTAAGAGGAGAAGATAGATTGCGGTAATAGATCGTGCATCTACGATTCATTTTAAACTGTTTTCTTGATTTCTTTAATTTTCTAAATTTTTTGTTGAGAATATGATTTGAAGTCAGAAAAAG
>BGPR01009222.1:0-14479 GCA_013235015.1 Araneus ventricosus | reverse complement strand
GGCATTTTATAATATACTTGGATGAGAAGGAACCACTATACCACGTCTATGAGGAAAAGGGAGTCTGGCAGATGGGGGGATATTAAGATAAAACGTCTTCCTTTTATTCTTTGAGTTGAAATCATTCAAATTGCATGTACAAAAGTAGCAGCCCTCAATATGATTTTCAGACTCTCTCCAAACCACTGTTGTACCAAACCGAAAAGATTGTTTTTAACTTTGAAGCCAATTACTATAATTCCTCCACACAAATGGGAAACTTTGTGTGGGAACCAAGGCTTATCTTTAGTTGTTTTTTTATTGAGTACCACAAATGAAGCAGAAACAACATCTTGATTTAACACGTCCACTGGAAGCCATTTTTCTCAACCGCTGTCCAAATTTAAGGTAAAAAGCCTTTCTACTCAAAACTCGGAATTATAAACAAGTGCATAGAACTGAACTACGAAAGATATTGATGAGGGAGTAGAAATATGGCAAGAAAGAGAGATGGAAGGGGGGAGCGGAAGGAAAAAACATTGACGAATAAGCTAGTGAACCGGTTTAACTCGTTTTCTCAGCTAAACAGTCAATGCTTAACAGACAGTGTAAAGGTTTAGAAGAAAAACTTAAGAAAATACTAGTTTAATCTTTCTTGGATAGAATTTATATGGCGCAAATTATTATATACAATATATAAATATATTTAATAAGTTCATACAAATAATATTATGAATGATCTTAAATATACAAAATTCGTACATATTTGACATGTGATTTGTGATCAAAATGTACATGATTGAATTTTTAAATTATTTTTCCAGCAATCGGTATCCAAAAAAATTATAAATAAACACTCATTGTTTTCAAGATAAATTTTTCATTGCAGACTTACGTTTTTTCGACATAAATTTTACAGAAACGTATTTTTAAGTGTTGCTTTTTATTATTCAGTCGATGGCAACACGTATCAAGCGTTCGGTTGATAATGTAAACTTTTTCAAATCAGATTCGGAAAGCAGTTTTTCACAATATTGTGAAAAAGAGCAAGTTTTTTCAATAATTGACAAATTAATTCACTTGAATTTATCAAATACAAGCTGATATACCCGGCGTTCCTCGGGATAAAATTTATTTTCAATTACAAGTTCATATAATATTTTAAGTTTAATGAAACAGTTTTTCGCAAAACCGACTTTCGGTTTTCGTTCGTCCATTCCCGTGTTATCGGAGCACCTCGGTCAGAAGTTCAACCCTTCCTTTTGTCTCCGACCTTTTATTCACCTGACACGAATCTAACAATATTTGATTTTCAATTTTTTCTTCCACAACGTTGTTACGGCGACAACAGAAGCTCCTTTATATCGTGTTTATTAACAATATACGAAGTTTCATTTTCTTTTTTGTGTGTCTTTGTGCCTGATCGGAAAAACGCCGAAAAGTGTTCCTTCTATTTCTCCTTAGGCTCTCTCCTTTCGAGAGTTTACGTGCTTCAATGAGTTTACACCCTCAGTGGGATCATTCGAAAATTTGCAAAAATTAATTGAAAAATCGCATAGAGAGACTAATAACTAACATCATTGGATTACTGTGCGTACAAACAAATCGAAAAATGTAAACACTATGATATAAAAGCGGAAACAAAAATTCTGCTTTTCTGTAAATATTTAACGACAGCAATATTTTTATGATAACTTTAACAGTGGCAAAAAGGTGGGAATGAAGGATTTTATAAAACAATAAATCAGTTTGAATTTAATTACAATAATAGAAAGCATTGTTACAGATTGTGATTGAGATGAATTTCGAAATGATTATTAAAATTGTAGGAAAAGAACGTATGCCATTTAAATCCAGATCATTAAAAAGAAAATTTTCTGATCTTTAAGATGGTATATAAATCATCTTCGTGCAATATATATTCAAAAGTTTTAGGCAAAAAACTGAGGAAAAAACACTAAAAATTTGTTTAATTTTTGTGATTTAATTAAATATTTTAAGAATTCATTAATTTTGAAAACTGGTAAAAACACAATTGATCTAGAAATGGAGCCTAGAATTGAATGCGCAAATTTCATCTCGATATTATTCATTGCTTAAGAAGCCATCTTGTGAGAGATATACCTGTCAAACACCTTTTGTTTTCTTCCTAATTTCTCTCCCTTCGAAAGGAATAGGATTAAGTAACCTTTGAAGACTTAATACACTCATAATGATCATTAAAAAATTTTTGAAAATCAGAAAAAAACTTCACATTGAAAGAGTAATTAATCCAATTGCACAACAACTGGATTACTGTTCAATCATATTAAAGAGGTATATGCTGCGACTTAAAACCGGAAATGAAACGTTTTCCTTAGAAATAAAAGTGTTCAAAGAAAACAATATTTTCTTATATTAACTTTAACGGTATATCAATTATATTAACTTTTTCTTATATTAACTTTAACGGTATATCAATTATATTAACTTTTTCTTATATTAACTTTAAAATTGCCAGGCAAACACACATGAAAGATAGATTTGATAAACAGTAAAATGGCTTGTATTTAATTTTATAAGAATGGAAAGTATTGTTAAAAATTTCGTTAAAATTCGATTTTGAAACGTTTATTACAATTAACGAAAACGTTGTGCAGCAAGAGAATTAGTATAATTAAAAAGATAATGATAATTTTTTGCTCTTTAAATTGGTGCAAAAAGAATTGACATGCGATAAATAGTTCGGTAGTTAATGGCGGAAAACGTCTTAACATCAGGCTTAATAGAGGCTAATTTTCGTTATTTAATTAAATATTTTAAGAACGAATTTATTCTAAAAGTTGAAAACAGAACAGTTGACCTAGAAATGTACTCTAAAATATCGTGTGAAAATTTTATGTTATTGCTGCTCACAGTTTTGGAGGAGTTCTTGTGGCAGACAGACATATTTCTTTTCTAGTTATTAGCTAGAAGATTCATTGAAAAACTAAAACTCATAGAGTCCTGGGAAACTTTCATGAAAATCAGATTTATACAGCCCAAGGATTCTTTGGAACTTATCAGGAGAGGGTCTTTCACAAAAAACCAATTTCTGACTGTGGTGAAGAAATTGCATCAGTGGAACATCTAATAAGGAGTTGTAAACGTTGGGAAAGTTTTTTGTTGAGTTGGCAAAAAATTGGGGTAATTTTGATATTACGAAACTTCTGCGATTTTCATCTTGCAGGAAAGACGCGACAAAAATAATTGAGTTGCAACTTGCCTCCAATTTGGGAGATCTAGACCCTGATTAATTTTTTGCAGTTTGTATATGAAAATTTTATATATTTTTTAATTTTGCGTTTATGCTATTATGTTATATGGCTGCAATATTATAATATTGTGTTTGTAATTGTGAAAAGACTTGGAATGCTTGAGACCAACAGACAAGTGTAAGAAATTTCAAAACTTTAACACATAAGGAAGTAGGTGAATAATAGATTACAAAATATCACATTAACAAACATGAAACAAATGAAATCAAATAAAAGTCGGTAAAAATGAAAGTATTTTGTGATGTTACTGGGAGAAAAAAAAAGATAAAAAACCGTAAGTATTCAAACATTTTATCTAAATTTTTCGCCATAAGTATAAGGTTAAATTTTCATAAAAAAAGATGAAATTAATTTTGCTGGCAATCCACATTTTGGAAAATTATTAGGTTGTAAATCAAAAGAGCCATGAAGGTACTTAATATGATATTTATATACAGTGAATCTCAAAACTGAGTACACACCTTAAAAGTTTAAAATATTTCACGAATAACAGCCTCAAATCTCTTTTAAATTTATCGAATTTTCCGAATTGTCTATATCTTACTCATATTCCAATTTTGTATGGGAGAAAAGAAATAATTGGGTTTTTTTTCGAAAATTTACAAGATATAAAACTTTGTGAAAAATCTATATCATAAAATTTAGTATGTACTTTAAGAATTTGTCAGCATATCACCAGACTTTTTGTTGCACATTTTCTATATAGCATTCGATAGTAGCACTTGATAATATCCCTTAATTCTAATCTATTTTTAATAGTATCAATTATTTTTGAATCCTCAAAGGTTCTTGAAACAAACTTAAGAAGATAGTCGTAGTATGAACGCTGTTTAGTCATAAGATGGTCGAAAGATGACAAAAATGGCTTTGATTATTAAGAAAAGCCAAGTTTGTCTACAAAAAAAATTACAAAAATATCTGAAAACTAGAATTATAGCCAATAATTCGGGAAGAGAGAGTAATGAAATTTTGAGTGCTCCAACAAGGAGAAAGTTTAGAAGCTCAGTAAAGAAAAATCCAAAGTTAAGCGCAGAAATATTTTTCATAATCTGTATCTTCAAAAATTGGAAGAAGGTTCTCAGTTGATACGTTGAAGGATTTGTACTGGTTCATCATAAAGCAGGATTTCATGGCTTTATTTCAACACTCGTTAGCTGTCTCCATAGAAAAACCAGAGATACTTCTTCACATAAAAACACATTGTAAAGACGGAAGCATTCTGAAACACTGTTCTTTACTGCGATGAATATTTATTTAATCTGAATCAGAATCTTAGTTCCTGTAGAAAGATATTCCACTTTGCATCCAAAAAGAATATTCGGATTCCTCGCTTGAAGAACATATGCATAAAAGAGCAAATGTAGTAGAAATTTCTGTATCACATAGCAAAATCCAGTCAGTGATAAATATTTTTTTGTAGGAATAAAGAAGCGAACTTCTTAGTCCATGTACCTTTACAATAAATTCGTGCAAAGGTATATCACGTGATATTAGATAGCAATGCATAGGGAAAAGAAACCGAAAAAGGCAGTTTCACCCAGAAAGAAAAGGTTTCTACCTATATTCTCGTCTACCTAATATAGGACTACAAACACATTTTTCAGCTTCAACAAGAGAAAAAGTTATAGTAAGTTTTTAGATGGTTTTGATATGAACGCGTCGGTCGATAGAGTGTTAGTTGATGGGATTTAGTGAATTAAATGTATGTAAATAAACTATTTATCAAATAAGTTATTTATAATCATTTATTCGAAATTTTAAACAGTATGGTCATTTTTGGCTCCTATTGAACTCCATGCTACAAACCGACCAATTTGAGATTTTTAATTTTCAACGGGTAAAAACTTTAATTGGCGAAAGAAAGGAAAAGTAATTTAAAATTGAGATTTAACGCTGTCAGCCTAATAATCACTTTGTAATAAAGTAATGTAGTATCGTCCTTGAGTTGATACCTATTGGTATACACAACACATAACTCGGAAAGACACAACACGCACGAGCTTCATGGACTGTGCTACTTTATTGAATCAAGATCACTATATATAAAAATCAAGAACAACAGCGCCATCTGACGCTGCTCTGAAGAAGCGGGGCGCAATTCTCCCCCCCCCCCCCGTTCACATGTCACATCCAGTCAACATTACAAAAAAACATTACAATTAAATAAATTTTATACTGACACACACAAAGGAAAACGCAAGGACACTCCAATATTCAAATTCATGAACGCAAGGCACTATACACTAGATCAGAGTAATTCAATAAAAACATCATACACACATTTATACAATACAAATTCTATACAATCAATAAAATATTAATAAGTATGAATCTCTAGAAGCTTACTAAAAAATTGCACTACATGAAGAAATCCTACGAGATTTTCAATTAGTCAGCCACATAACTCAATGTTTCACATTTAATAAGATGCAAAGAAAAGGGAATAAAATATTACACAATTATCCCGAGACGACTCGCGGGAGTCATTTTATGACCCCAAGCATTCGGAAAATTCAGAGTCCTAGAAAACTAGCCACCTGTTCATTCCTTTCTTATCAGTAGCTGAGTTTGACACCCCCTCTGCCTTTTCTTAGTATTTAGAAAGTATTTCCGGAATTTTTCGTCCCCTAATACACGTTTGATCAGTTATTGGGGATATTGAATGACCCCGCGCGTCTTTTCGTTTGTTCCACAGACCAGTTGTTTCACGTGACTGATACGATCAGCTCGTTGTTTTCCTTGCCGAACTGAAGTATTTACTTGTTTCTCACAATGCCGACTGCATACGAAAAAGAAATGGAGCGTTTACTTAAACTTCTTGCTGTTGAAACTGATAAAGATCCAGACTTTGACAATAAAGACAATGGATTTTCATTGATGTTTTAAAAGAGATTTTTTCAGGTAATGAAAGTTTCAGCGAACAAGAAACGGAATTGGAAGAGGATAAAGATTCTGGAAATGAAGATGTGAATAACTTGGAATGGTTTTAATCAAAAGATGGCGTATAGTGGAGGAAGACAAATTTATGCAGAATATTCGTTGTCATAATATTGTGTCGCGCTCAAAAGGACGAGCGAAATATGCGACAAGCCCTGTGAAGAGTTAGGATTTATTCATCAACAATAACATGATACATTTAATTGCAGAGTAAACAAATATAGTTATCGAGAAATGCGTGTAGGTTTCAAATGGGTATAACACGTCGACAATTACTCGTAATCAGAAGGCATGTGGTGGGACACAAGAATGTATTCCAGCTTTAACAAATTCTTTTATTAAGATGCCCGAAAAACTGTAAATTAGATTAACACTTAAAAACAGGGTAAAACATGATTAAATATAGATATAGTAATTGCAAACGTAATGAAGTAAACACTGATGAATCGCAACTGCATGACCACAGCTCCAGACACCGGAGTGCCTTCACAAGTGAGACTCAATGGAACTACTTCACAGTTCTTTCTGCTCGGTTATATAATGCTGCCAAAGATTTGTTCCGCAGTTATGGGTGACAGGGTAAAGTTGTTTACTTTCTCTATTATCTCTTTTGGATTTGTTATAAATGACTTTATTAACTTTTTCTAATATAGAAAGGTTCTTTTCTTTATTTCAGTTATTGGATAAATTCAGGCCACAGAGGTAATAATTTTTGACTATACAGTCATTCCCTTGACAGAAAATTTATCCATATTAGAACTCCGATGGCGAGTGAACTTTGAAAACGTTGGTCAATCGAGTTCTCTTCCATTTATTCCATTCTAATTATTTTCTTTTAATGTGTTTTAATTTTTATTATAGTATGATTTTTGTTGTTTGATTTTATAGTTATTCTTTAGCTAATTATGGAAAATATTGTCGATGCAATTACTGGTTGCTGCTGCGTTGGCGTGCAAAAGGTATATTGTTATTGCTATTATTTACTTCTTCTGTTTCTTCGGTATTTTCATTTTTTGTATTCAAATATCTTCCATGTAATACGTTAGAAAGAAAACAATACTTGCATGAATGAATTTAGTGGCCTGGTGGTAACGCCTCAGCTTCGTGGCCGTGGAAAACACAGAGGAGGGAATGCTTTGTATGGGGTTGAGAAAACCCATGCCCATCTAGAAGGACCGATTAAGAAATTTAGTACAAAATTTTAAAATATGGTATTAATTGATATCAATTTTTATCAGGTGACGCTTATGACAAGAAGTGCTCAATTTCGCTTCCGCCAACCTCAGTGCGAACCTCTTGGCGGTGAAAGGGAGATGGACGAATTTTCTGGAACACACTAGACCACAATCGCGGTTCTTCTTAGAATAAAGGTTCCACAAACGAGTCTCTTGAGGTAAATCAACAAAATGAATGATAAAATGGACTTTACGATTGTAAGTTATTTATTTATTTATTTTTTGCTTGTTTCACCAGTTCAATATTATGCTTCCTCTATCGCCCATAATATACATCTGCCATCAGGGAAACTATTTCGAAACTAGCATGCTTTGGCATGTGTGTACTGACGCCTCTTCATGTTTGGCCGATCTGTTTTGGATCACCCTGCATATTATTTTAGATACAGCTATTAAGGGACATGTCAACAGGGAAACCTGTTTACAAAGCAACTCATCTAAGCCCTATAAATGGCCTTTTTTCTAGTCGTGGTGTAATAAAATAACTTTGGGATTGAGATTATCAAGTCAAGACACTTCGTTTAGGTTTGAGAAAAGAAACTATAATATCTAGGTTTTTGTGTCATACAAAATTTCGCGAGAACTCAAGCCAACATTAAAAATTGCATTTAGAAATTGATGAATTTGGTTGTAAGTATACTTAGCCAGCCTTAGAATGGATTAGGTCGAAAAATACTTAATTACCTGCAAATACCTTAGATTTGTATGAACATCATTCTGGTGTCTCTTAAGGTTGTAGAATGCTATAGAAACTAAAATATATTTGTACTGTATTTTTCTTGTGCTTAATTTTTTTGAGAATATCCTATATAGTGAGAGAGTGGCTGCATTATTGTAGCAGTTTAATTACGTTAACTCTAAGCAGAATCCATAATTTGGATAGGCATAACAAATTCTCTATAGAAAAATGTTCTATTATGTCTATGCAACTATTTCAAGGCCATTCTATGTTCAAAAACTCAACAGGGAAAAAATAAATACAAAATGGCCTTGCTTCCCAAACCGAATAGCTGTATGAGCCTAATTAATACATCATTCTTTAATGAATCGTGCCTTTTGAAAACATTTTGTTAATACGCATCTGAAATATTCGAGGACAAAAATCGAATTTCGCTTAGACACAACGTTCCGGATTCATACCGCATTAGTTGAGAAAACAACATCGAGCATGGGCCGTGTTTTACTGAGGCCGCCAATCAACTTTTTTCAGCAAAGAACAGAACAATAGTCCAGGAGTCACAAATTTCTAATATATTAAAATATTTATGAAAACGTGTGAAATGGAGAGATATCCCTCCAAGTCAATAAGTCCGCATGTCATCAAGTTTTAAAAAAAGGAAAAAATCACAGAAACCGGCACACTCCAATCAAGACCATAGACTCAGTCCAGATATGGAGACATTTCGTCTCACCTGAAATAATCACTGCCATTAAAATGAATATATTCCATGGAAATAAATGGTAAATGTCAAAATGCATGCCAAGTAATTGTGTATTGATTTATGACACGACTACTATTTATGACTGACTTTCTGCCCCTATTAAAAAAGTGCGATTCCCAATAACTGCAACGCGCATGGTAAGTATCAGTCCTCTCCTTATTGGGCTGTTTTATAATCAGTGCGATCTATTAATCGAAAGAATTCAATTTAATCATCAAAGAACACTTTTAGCAAATCTGAAATCGATAACATCTGTAGCTGAACTATTTCTTTTCAACAATACTATGGCCGTTGGAATTACGAAGAATTTCATTAATTTTACATTTTAAGCAAAAACAACTTTAAGAAGACATATTCTCTAGTGTTGAAGACTTCGTATTACTTTCTATTAGTGAACCTAACAACGGCATATTTCTGAATCCTTCGAAAATAACAGAGTAATTACAATCATATTGGCGGTTTCTTCAGAAATCTACAAAATACTTGATAAAAACAATTATTACTTTCTGAAAAAAGCATTTTTGCCGATGTTGTAATTCCTAAAAGAATTTAGATCACCAAAGGAATTCGTGTGGGCCGCATAATATAAAAAAGTATAAAATAATTAAATTAAAGATTAGGAATTGGATCTGTGCTTGAGGATAATAGAGACACCTTTAAATATCTGTTCCTGACGTTTGGGATAATTGATCACAACCAATTCTTTATGTGAAGATGTGTATAGATATGATTTAGAAATAAGAAAATACTTATCTCTATTTCGATTAATTCTAAAGAAAATAAAGAAATGTTGCACAAAAGGTTTGATATCAGTTCTTCGAAATCGATTGAAATATTTTTCACTTAAAGAAGTCTTATAATTGGATGAATTTCTTCTGTATTTGAAAATACTTCTTAAAGAGCTAACCAATAATGTACACTTATCAACAAAAAGTAGTTAAAAATTGAAGATTATATGAAGATTTTGCACAAAATGCTTTCAAATATTCATCCTTTGATTTCAAAAATAAATTCATTTATAATTCATGCAGAGTTACTTTATTTGTATAACGGAACAATGGTAAACGCTTCGCTTTCGAAAGAGAAAAATTAAAATTTATCTAGAGATTCAGAAAAACTCATCTGGAATATGCTTCAAAATTCTCAAACCGATAAATCTTTATTTAATATGCACGGTGTTTTAGAAATAAAGGTTTAATTCTTTGCTGAGCAATGATTGATAGATTGAATTCTTTAACGTAAAACCCTGTCCTGACCATTCTGCGTCAGACACTTAGTATTCAACTTAGAATCTTCTTTAAAATGGTAATATCAATTATCTTGAAAAAATTTCAACACAAGCGGAGATCAGAAATCAAATAAAATTAATAAAACCAATTTCTGTGAGAAAATCGAATAACTTTATGTCCGGAGTATCGCCCAACAAGTCTCTCAAATGAGTGTGTGCATTGCTAAAGTATTTTATTCTATTGTTATTAAAAGTAGAGCATTCTGTCAAAATATGTTTGATATATAAAATCGTGTTGCATGATGCGCAGATTGGTAGCGGTTCCCTCTTTAGCAGATGATTATGCATCAAATAAGTGTGTTCAATCCCGAGTCTTGTCAATTTTACAGTCGCTTTACGATTAAAATTTGTTTCTTGTAAATCTTTAATGGACGGTTTAATAAAATATAGTTTATTCTGGATTTGTTCGTCCCACTTGTTTTGCCAATTCTTTTGGGGATTTAAATTTATTATCCGATTGACATCTAGAGGGACAAAAAAGTATTTCATAATATTAGCTGCCTTTGCATCCCGATATGTATTCTCATTTTCTCCTATTCCCACGTGTCCCTGGAGCCAGTAAAAAAAAATATTTCATGGCCATTGTTTCTTAGTGAAAAAATAATTTTAATTAATTTTAGCTGAGCAAAACTAGCTGTAACTACATTTCTAACATTCTACGAACATTCTAGTAATATTCAGTCTCAAAAGATTAAAATTGTATTGAACAAAACTTCTTTTGCTGAATTTCTCTCGTATAAATTATTACAGAATTTGAAGCATATATGCATATAAATTATTTTAAAATTTGATTTCTAAGGATGAACTGAATTGTATTATTTCATGCGACTGTACTGAAAAGTGATCTGTCACGGGATTTTTCTATTCCAATACAAATATTAAAGTAGTACAATACAGTATAATAAAAAAATTAGCATATACAGAATAATATTAAATACAAAACAGTATGAGTAAAATAATACAATGTGGATATAATTATAATAAAATACAAACAGCAAACATAATAAGCAATTACAAACATGAATAATAAATAAATACAAATAAGCGTAATAAATAAAGAAACATACAAAAAATGAACGAAAAAATGAAAAAATAATAAAATCTAATAATAAAGGAGAATGTGTGTGTGTGTCTGTATGTTGGTCCTCTACAGGGCAAACCGCTTGAATTAGAGTTATGAGGTTTGGCACAAACATACTTTGAAGGGTGAGAATGTGCACTTCGGAGCCCTTTTCTTGAAATTTTAATTAATTAAAAATTAGGGGAAATTTCAGCGTTTTTCCTTAATAACTTCCGAAAATATTACAGCACAAAAGTCATTTTTACACCAACTGAAAGCGCACAAAATTACCTTTCCAATAATATCAACCAAATTTCCATGCAATGTTTTCTCGAATTTTAATAAACTTTTAAAAATACTTTTGGCATAATTTACAACAATACTTTTCACTGTTGCAACGCAACTCAAAGCGTTTTCATTATTTAAAAAAAATATTTAATTGCATATTTCTCTTTCATTGTTTTAATATGAGATACGATCCTAATACATTTTACTTTCATATTTTATTTCAACAAGATTTTTGTAAGAGATCTGTAAACCAAGATTTCCGAGTTATTGCTTTGCTTACATTAAGAAATATATCTAGTAAGGTGAATGGTTATGGATGCTACGTTTTCATGTTTTAATCCAGCTAACACGCCACTGGCCATAAAATTTTCTGCGTCATTTTGATGTTGAAATCAAATGCATATTTTACAAGAGGAATAAGAAAATGAAGATAGTGGCGATAACGTGGAATAAGGGGTTACTAGATGGGCATGGCCAGTTATTTGACTCCACAGGTACATTTATATAGACAATGAAAAGAACAGGTACAAGGTCACTAAATGAACATGTTTTAAATAGCTACCATAATCTGAAGTTTAAAATTACATTATTAAGAGAACCATGAATATAAAATGATGCAAGATTGAATTGAAATCATATTCACGGCGAACAAGATGGTCGCCGAAGGCGGCTAGTATTAAATAAATTGTAAAAAAAACTAAGTTTGAGATATAATTTAGAAAAGCGAGACAAGAAAAATATTTTTAAAAAATTGAAAAATAAGCAACAACAAAATAATTTGTATAACACAATTTAGAGGGAAAACTGATACAAACGCCCCGAATTCTGTAATACTATTTAGAAGGGTTTGAGTTTGATGGAGTTTACTGGCGCAAAAACCATTTTTGATTATGCTGCGCCAAACATATGGTCTTGGATAAAATCTTTGTATAGGAGTTCAGTTAAAAGGAGTGTCATACGGTATGAGGTGTCAATATATGAAGTCTAAAAAAAGCTTGCAACAAGGAAAAAATTACCAAAAAACATGGTAAAAATTTTTATATCAAGGAGTAAAAACCAATCATTCTTAAAAAAGTAAAAAGTTGTGGATGATGATCTTTGTGAAGGATGTCTCTAAGAGTGATACAGGATGAATGGAAACAGCGGATGCGTTGATTATTAAATTGCCGACATTCAATAAGAATGTGGAGAACAGTCATTTGGCATTGGCATGCTGTACAAAGAGGTGCGGGTTCCCCCAATAACAGATGCCTATGCGTGAATCTGGTATGGCCAATTCTTAATCGAGTGAGGACAGTGTCGAGTTTTCTGTTAGGCAAACTAGGCCAGCAGGTAATTAAGTGTTTGATAGAGTGGAGCTTATTTGCTTCTTTAAGGTTCCACTGACTTTGCCAGTTTGAGTGAAGTTTAATTTTGACATATTTTTTGATATCACTGAGAGGAACAGGACAGTTTATACTATCGGTTGCGGATTTCGCTAAATTGTCTGCATGTTCATTACCAGAAATACCTACGTGAGAAGGAACCCAGCAAAGGAGAACAGAGAATCCCCTACACGCAAGCCTATCATGCAATTCCAGAATATTAAATGTCAATGGGTGGCTGAAACGGTGGAGTGATGTCATGGATTCCAGGGCACTGAATGAATCTGAATAAATTATATAATTATCAGGAGGACTATTAGAAATTTGATACAACGCATGGAGAATGGCAGTGATTTCTGCTATAAAAATGGAGCATGATGAGTGAAGTTGGAATGAGAGAGTAGAATTAATAAAAACACAAGCAAATGAAGTGGAAGAAGAACTTCTAGAGCCATCCGTAAAAACAGGAATGAAGTACAGGTACAAATCACGATGGTCTGCAAAGAGTTGCTGATAAACTATAGGGGCCGTATTAGCTTTGTCAAAAGTTTTAAAAGGGTTTAAAAATTTTAATCCATGTGAATTCCATGGGGTGAGATGGTATTTTAAAAGGGGTACAACTTGTAAATTTTCCAGGTCTAAATTATTGAGAAATTCTGATGCTCTTGTGAAAAATGAAGGGATGGCACATGGTCTGGCCTTCTGCAAGCGAAGAATAAATTGACTTTGTTTATATTTAAAAAAGGGATGCTCAGGAAGTTATAAAATTTTATAATAAAAATGAAGAGTCAGCATCTTACATCTGTGGTCTAGGGGAGGCTCGCAACACTCAACATACAGACTTTCAACTGGTGAGGTACGAAAAGCTCCACTGCAAAGTCTAAGGGTAGAATGATGAATGGGGTCCAATATCTTTAACACACTCTGTCGTGCAGAGCCGTATATAACACACCCATAATCCATCTTGGACAGAATGGCTGCTCTATAAACACGAAGCAAAGATGTTCTTGAAGCACCCCAAGATGTATTTGAAAGAACTTTAAGTATATTCAGAGCCTTGTCAAGCTTTTTGCGTAGCTTTATGACATGGGGTCGGAAAGTCAGTTTTTTGTCAAACGTAATTCCTAAAAATTTAACTTCATTCACGACAGTGATGAGTTGACTTCCTAGTAGAATCTCCGGTTCTGGGTGGAGACGACGCTTGCGACAAAAGTGTATACATGATGTTTTGGCCGTAGAAAACGTGAACCCATTAAAAGTGGACCATTGCTGAATTTTGTTCACGGCTAACTGAAGTCGTCTTTCTATAAAATTTATATTATCCCCTGTACAAGATATGTACAGGTCGTCGACGTATAGAAAGCCTTTTACAGAAGGTGGAAGTTGTTTTAAAATATCATTTATTTTAAGAGCGAAAAGCGTCACACTGAGAACGCTTCCCTGAGGGACACCCTCCTCTTGAATAAAATAGTTGATAACTGATTTCCAATTTGTACTCTAAATTTTCTTAATTTTAAAAAGTTTTGAATAAAAATAGGCAAGTTACCTCGGAGATTGCACTCATACAGATCACGAAGGATACCAAAACGC
>BGPR01009221.1:22210-49293 GCA_013235015.1 Araneus ventricosus | reverse complement strand
CTTTTATGGTTGAATATTAATTTTTTTCTGAAGTGTTAAAATATTTTCGCTCTATTCTTCGTAACCAAGGTTGCAGTGTTCTATTTCGTCGAAACCACATGGCGTCAGAATCCCTTAGCTGAAGATTGTAAGCTTTTTAAAAATTTTTGTTGAAATTCAGGATGCCACGGGCAACGTCGCGAAGGTACTGTTAGTCAGAAATAAAAAAGAGCTTTAAAATCAAATAAAAAAAATTAGATACATTTGATGGCGCATAATTAAAGTAATAGAGTAGATTTTCTAATTTTAAGACCTGTTCAGAAAACATATAAATGTTACAATTTAATTTAGTCTGAAAAACTATTTCTAAATTAGTCAACTCACTAGTAAACTGCTGTTTCATGGAATTTTATGATAGGCAGTCAAAGCATTCAATCTATAACAAGGCCAAGTTTAGCAACTAAGTGAGTGCAATTTTGCTTAGTACATAATATTGTTGCCAAGAATCTATTGTTAATAAAAAAAAAATTAATGTTGGAAAAATGGAGAAGTGCAGGGTGGGAAAAGTTACTTATAATTATTATCATTTGTTGAATCATGTCAACAGAAAAACCATACAATCAAATCATTGAAAACTCTCTAACTGATTTGATTCTTTTAAAATGGAGAACAGAATCAAGTTACGAGTTAAAAACTGTTTATTTTCATCATCAAAGTGTATTTTTAACAATTTTTAAATTTTATAAAGGTATCTTGTTACCTTTTTAAAAAACACGAAACATCAATTCGAAAAAACAAAAACTATACGTGTTGTAACTGTAAAACACAGTAGTATAATTTTATCCAAGGGCTTCAAAATGAAACCAGGATAAACACTTTATGCATCTTGCAGGAACAAGCTATTTAAAATCAAACAAACTGATGAGAGTAATGTTTAAAATAATTTAAATACCCAAAATGATGAAGTTCATGATGAGCTATAATTCTTCATTCCATGAAATTGGATGTTCTCCAGGACAATTATATGCTCTTGGTGAACATTAGGGTGGGTCATTTTAACTTTGTTCTAATTTTTCAAGGGGCAGAGTGATAAAAAGATGCAAATGCTCTCAAACTAAGGCATGTGAAAAATTCTTGCATTCTGTTAAGTTTAACTGCCTCCGGATTGATATTAAAGTTTTGGGGTGTTTTTTTTCCCCCGAGATAACTTCCAGTTAGGATTCCAACCAATAAATGTTACTTTCTTTGTACATAGAAGACAATGTGTCAGGAATGCAGGTGTGAGCAGAAGGTGGTCCAAGGGGGGGGGGGGGGGGGGGCGAGCAACACTTTGTGCATGATCAACTGACGCCCACGTTTCCGGTATAGCTCCTGCTTCAATCAGGCGTTCATCTGTGCCATTTTTATCATGGACCACACTCATTCAGAGTAGAAATGTGCATTGTTTGGTGATTCAAGTGATATGAAAGGCAATATGTTACCAACCTACAAAGATGTTATGAAATTCTATGAGTGGAACCGGCATAAAGTAAAATGTGATAATGAAACTAATAAAGAACCCACATATAAGGAAATAGAGGATACTGTCATGGAAAAAAATGAAGAAATAAAGTCAAGAGCTTCCATTCCTATTGTCCAGCATGAACAAGTTAAGGCGATGCTGAAGACATATAATCTGAAACGCAAAAATCTTTTAAAATTTTGCCCTAAAATACTGAAGAAGAGATTAGTAGAGTTTCGCCAATCAGTCAAGCACTGTTTGACACTTCATCTTGCAAATGTAAGGTCATCGATGAGTGCACTTGCCTCAGACATAACAATTACCCACCAGAGAAAAAAAAGCTTCATAATCGGTCAATGCACAACTAGAAAAATGGTACTGTATATTTCTGAATATAAGCCGACTGCCCTAACTTTAGCTTTGGAAATTTGGCCAAAATTTAAAACCCATATATGAGCTGAAATGGGGGGAAAAAAAAAGATCTTATAATGTTCAAATATTTTGCCAGGAAAGCGAAATTGTTGCCAAACAGCTGGGTGAAGATGCCAGCCACTAGCCAGATGCTAACGACAATAGTTTTAACTCTGGTAACCCTATATGTAGCAATCACAATTTCCCCAATCCCCATACATTTGGTGTCATTCTGTGCTTGTATGCGGATGTACGATAGTGTAGTTTTCTGTACCATTTTATTTTTCATCTGAAAGATGAATGAACAGAGGACATCTTAAACAGCAAGTTTTAAGCTGCAAGTGATCGCATTTGTTGAAAATTCTAACAATAGTATGGCTGCTCGACATTTCAACATGAATAAAAAGCAAGTTTGAGAGTGGCGAAAGAAACATCTAGAATTAGCATATTTTTTTTTTTATATTTTTTTCTTTTTGTATCATTTTTTTAATATTTCAATAAAACATTTTATGTGCTAATTATTATGTATTCCATCATTATTTTCGGGTGCCATGTAAACTTTTGGTACTTGAAAAAATACCTACTTTTTTTTCTAAATAAGCAGATCCGTATATAAGCCGACTCCCCTACTTTAGCTTTGGAAATTTGGCCAAAAATTCTCGGCTCATACACGGTAATTGGAACCGTAGGTAAGCTTACAACAAATAAAATAATCAACACTTTAAAAAGAAAAATGATAAGGTAAAAATCAAAGTTTCAGCCTCAAAAAGGAACCACAGAGAAGCTTAATGTCTTGACTTCATCTGAATCTAGTCAATTGGACAGTGACGATATATTCCAGCCACAACGATATAACAAAGCTCAACACCGGGGGCTCCTGTCTATAACTATGAACAACTGTCTACTACTACTATGAACAGTACAGTAGTCTATACATCACTTTCAAGAACATGCGATAGAACTGGACATGGAAGAAGACAAAGTCTTACAAATACCTGCTTTATACTTCGATGGACAGAAGAATAAAACTTTAATTATATCACAGAAGGAAGGAAAAATGTATAGTCAGAGCATTCATAAAGACTATATTTCATTGATAATGGAACCAGAGTCGAAGTTCTTGGGTTATATTGCACCAGCGTTTCGCACATCTAAATGTATAGAGCAAGCAATCACCGATTTCTTCCTAGAATAAAAAAATATCTATGGAATCTTTGGTGGCAGTTGGACGTGATGGAAGTAAAGTGAATGTTGGTAAATATGAAGGTGTCATAAGTCAGCTTGGAAAAAAGGTTAGATAAGTTATTACAGTGGATTATCTGTCTATAACATGTGAATGAATTACCCTTCCGAAACTTGTTTCAACATATTGATGGCAGCACATCTGGACACAATGCATTTTCAGGGAGAATTGGCAAAGATCTGTAAATGTGTGAAAAAAGGCCTGTTATTGGTTTTCATTGTATTTTAACAGATTTACCCGAGTTTTCTTTTCAAGGCATAAGCATAGACCACACATATTTGTATAGAATAGTCTCAGCAATTTCAAAAGGTATATTTCCTAAGGATTTAATAAACAAATCTCCAGACAAAATGTATCGTGCCCAATGGCTAACTCGTGGCAATCGAATTCTACATTTCGATGGAATTTTCTGAAAATTTAGTAATTCTTGCCATATATGATGTCAAGGTGTATGCTCCGACCTGTTTTGCTATCAAAATTCACCCGTACTGTAAAGATGGAGCATGACACCTGTTAAAACTCATCGTTGCAACTAGATATTTGCCTACAGAACTGAAAGCCAAAATAGATCTCGTTATTCAAAAAAAAAAACAGTTACTTTGCCCATCCGTGAATTTGAAACCTTGTAACATTCAGGAAAATGGACTGCGACTGCTTCAACTTCCTACTGTAAAATTTGATGCGTTATCTTACACTGATCTCATTGACTGGCACGAGAATATAACTGATCCATCAATATTAAAATTCATACCTGATGAAGACATCCTACTGTTTGTCATCCAAAAAGCATATGGAGACCTGTCTTTATTATATCTGCCTTGTCACACACAGAAGTGGTTGAAAGGGCAGTTAAGACAGTGACAGAAGCTTCAGCCTCATTGTGCAAAAAATCTGAGAGAGAAGGCTTCACAAGAAACCAAATAGAATCTAGAAAAGCCATGCCGAAATTTGATAGCAAGAAAGATTTACATGCTATTTGAAATCTTATTATAGTAATGTAAATGTCATTCTTGTAAAGTTTTTCTTGTAATAAATATATATTATTCATACAATTTCTGTTTGTTTTATAGATACCAAATTTAAAACTTTTTTTTTTTTTTTTTTTTTTTTAAAAATTAATCAAAAAGTTTTTTTTTTTCAAAATTTGTAATTTTTAAAGCCAATCCGGAGGCAGAAGATGACACCCCATTACAATAAGATTTTATATGTGAGCTATAAACATAATTTGGCACCCTTTTCTTGTTGTGCCCAGTAGAAATCATAATTTTTTCTTCTCCATAGCGGTGATTCACCCTAGTGAACATACCTGTTCATCTTATGGTAAAGAAAAACTAAAAAGAGTACATGAAAATGTAAAAGAAAAATTTCATACTGTTCTTGAAGTTTCTTTGACAGAAAAAAAAGGGGGGGGGGAAATGTGATTTAAAAACCCCCCTGAAGATCTGCATAAGCTTGTATATATAATTAAAAATGAATCAAGAAACAAACAGATTCACATACTGACAATTCCAGCTTCACTAATGTGGTCTAAAAGAAAAATAAGAGACTTTTCAACATATATGATTATTCTGTTAATAAGGCTTAAAAAATGTTCAAACAAAAGGTGTTTTTCCCCCCCTCCCCAGAGCCAGCTCAAAGACACAAGAAACAGTTGAGTCCTGACACTACTGAATTAGTAAAACAGTTTTATCAGATTGATAAACAGTCTAGAATTTTGTCAGGGATGAAGGATGTGGTGAGCATAGAAAAAAAATTATACGAGAAAGAACATTTGAATTTGTTATCTTAGTGAGCTACACTCAAATTTTAAAATGGAATACCCAATTTAAATTGTTCTTGAAACTTTGTTCTTTGAGACCTAAGTGGTATGTTTTGGCTGGTGCCAGTGGCACACAGTGTGTATATGCACAATACAGTAAAATCTTATTTTATTGATTCACTATCTGTCTTTGGCGACCAGCTTGTTCATCGGGAATATGATTTCAATCAAATCTTGCATCATTTTATATTCATGGTTCCTTTAACCATGTAATTTTAAACTTCAGATTGTGGTAGATATTTAGTTGCCTAGCACCTGGTTTAGTTGCCTATCTCTGTTCATTGTCTATATTCTTCATAATGGAATCAAATAACTGACTATGTCATGCAACATCTAATAGCACGTTGTTGGTGCCATCTTCACTTTATATTCCTCTTGCAAAATATGCATTCGATAGAACCTTAAAGGGGCGCTGTACATTTTATGCCCAGCTGCAAGTTAGCTGGATAAAAACATGCTGAAAAAGGAATGATAACATAGTAACCATAACCATTCAGTTTACTGGATATATTTCTCAATATACATAATATCTCAGCAGAGGTAATTCAGGTTTGCAGATTCCAAAAAATTTTGATGAAATAAAATATGATAGCAAAATGTATTAGGTAGGATATTACCTCAACTTTCAACAATCAAAGAGAAATACGCAATTAAATATTTGTTTAAACAATCAAAGCAGTTTGAATTGCATTGCAACATTGAAAAGTATTGTTGTCAAATTATGCTAAAAAACACATTAAAAAATTATTAAAATTAGAGAATGAAATTGCACGGCAACTTAATTGATATTGAAAAGGTAATTTTTTACACTATCAGAATGGTGTAAAAATAATTATTGTGCTGTAATATTTTAGAAAGTAATTAAGGAAAAACGCCAAAATTTCGCTTAATTGTTAATTAAAATTAAAATATAAAAAAGGGTTCTGAAGTGCACATTCCCACCCTCCAAAGTATGTTTGTACCAAATTTAGTAACTCTAGGTACAGCGGCCTGCCCTGTAGAGGACGAACACACAGATACACACACATTCTCGTTTATCATTAGTAGAGATGGAACAAATACTGAAGAGGACTGCAAATAACTTATGTCATGTACTGTTTGTGAAGGAGTAGGAAGAGAATGTATGCCGAGGCATTGTGGTAAGTGCCCTTCAAATGATAACCTTGTGCAGTTTTTACGTTCAAAATTAAGATGATGCAAATGTTGTCGAGTACCGTCAGTGAGTTTTGACTGATTGAACTAAAATGATGCGGTGGTCAAGCTCAATTGGCAAGTTCATTGATAAGTTAATAGAAAAACTGAATAAGAACCACACTTATTTCTCAAGAGCTTCACAAACATTTTTCTCACACACAAGCTTCATTTTTTTAAAATTTAAAAGGAATAGCTTCCTCAATACAGTTGTTATCTCAATGGGATTTGAGTGAAAACTATGCTTTCACAATACAAGATAAGGTTACCACTGAATATCAGATCCTTGCACTATCCATCCTCTCAAGTTTCACTGCAAGGATGCAACCAACTGATTTTACTTCTTTATATCATATCTGACTTATTTTTAACTTATAACTTGATTTTGTTCTCCATTTTAAAAGAGGCAAATCAGTTTCAGACAGTTTTCAATAGTTTGTATGGTTTTTCTGTTGACCTGATTCAACAAATGATAATCACAGTAACTTTCACCACCCTGCACTTCTCCATTTTCCCAACATTAATTTTGTTTTATTAACAATAGGTTCTTTAAAAAATAATATGTACTAAGCAAAATTGCACATACTTAGTTGCTAAACTTGGACTTATTGCAGCTGTAATGCTTTGACAGCCTATAATAAAATTCCATGAAACAGCAGTTTAGTAGCAAGTTGACTAGTTTAGAAATAGTTTTTAACTTGTATTATAACATTTATATATTTTTCTGAACAGGTCTTAAAATTAATAGATCTACTCTATTACTTTAATTATGCACCACCAAATTTATCTATTTTTTTAAATTTGATTTTAAAGCTCTTTTTCATTCCTAATGAATAAGTCAAGTGATTTTTAACTTTGAAGTCAATAAAAATAATGAAAGACTAATTTTATTTTTTCATGTGATAGAGTATGACTTTTAGAATAATAAATGAAATATATATTTCTCTTTTCATTATTCTTTTCCCTTTTGATGATATTCCTTTCAGCGTGAAACTCCATATTTCATTTCTAAAATTTTCAAAATAACATTTCAGGATTTTTTCCTGTCAATCTATAAATACTTGCTGGTTTAATTTATTTTTTTCTGGATTCATAATATTTTTATTAACGTTAACTCAAATATTTTCATTAACATTGCTTGGCAAATAAGGAAGATAACATTTTTTCTATGAAAGAATCCATTGCGTTAGCTGGGCCTAATCAATAGAAATCCTGAAAAATTTTAACAGACTGTAAAACTTAAATATTTCGAGATACAGCAAAAATATTTTGCGTGTTTACTTAAATCTTTATAGGATATAACTCTGGGGAATCTCCAAATAAATTTTTTTTCGGGTTATATTACGATAAACTGATGTTGTAAATACAAAAACATCAAAGGTTTGCTGATTTACCAATTAATTTATGAAAAAAGGGGTGGTAAATATACTTACTAAAGATCATTCAGGGAAAACTGAAAATGGTAAGCTTACTTACCACTGAACGTTATGAGTAAAATGTTCACTGGTAAGTATACTTACCACCTAATTTTAGACAATTTAAGACAACTCTCTCTGCAATTTTTTTAGTAAGAAGCCACGGAATTTCTTCAAATTAAAATTAAATGTTTAATTTAATTAAATTTTGAAGTTAATTTTTCATTTGATGGGACGGCTAGGCGGACCGCTCATTGCATGAAAATTGCAACCGAATACAATTTTTCTAATAGCATCTTAACCAACTTTTGTGCTGAGAAAGAAACTAAAAAAATCATAAACTACAGAATTTAAATAATCAAAACACCAAAAATGAAGTCAAAATATGCATAAGATCATTAACTAGAAGATCTCAAATTTAAAGGAACTCCTACTGCATAAACAGTTTGAGATTTGTTGATTTAAAAAAAATGGAAGTTGAATTTAATTTAAATACATGCAATAACAAATACTAATAATTAAATATAAGAAATATTTTAGACTAAAGGAACACAACACAACTTTGTTTCACTTCTGAAAAATTTTCTACGAGTTGAAATTTAATGCCAAACGCTAAAAACAACAAAAACAAAAGAACACATTATATATAGCTGGGCCTTGAAATAAATTTGTAATACCAAGATTAGTAAAATAAATTATAATAAATAATGATTTTGAATCCATCCTGGGCAAAGCCAGGTAAGAAAGCTAGTACTGATGTTAATCCATCACTTAAGCATTCTAAATTTGATTATCAAATTTAATCTAGAGATGTAATGAATATTCTGCAAATATTTGGTATTCGGCCCTGTTGCTGGAAAATCAGGATAATTATTTTTTTAGAATGTGCTTTTAAATATATTTAACAAAGGATATTGCAGAGTAACATTTAAGTACATTTATTATCAAAAAATCTCCTAAGAGTTTTTAAAATTTTAAGTTACATATTTGGTATACAAGAGTATTTAATAATGTTGTATCTCATTTATCATTGTAAAGCCTGAAATTATGATGCAAGAATAAAACTTTTGACCATTTTCAGGAAAAAGTATTCCATTTGGTTTCATTACATATATTATCAATTAAAAAAAAAAAGAAATTCTGCATTTTCCCCCACCAATTAAGTGAACTCTTGATCCTGGCTATAAGAAATTCTTTAACAAAATGGAAATTACTTCTAATAATTTTAATTTATCTACTGAATTTTATTCTCTGTTTGATATTGTCAAATTCTGCAATGATGACTCTTTTTTTTATTTCTGTGAAGCAATCCCAAATTAAAAAGAGGGTTTTTCATTCCTTATTACTAAAATTATTATTGGATTTCAAGTATTTAAAATATTACAAAAAACACATCAAGGTGTTAATTTTTTTAAACATGCAAATAATAATAAAAAAAATTTATTATTTTTTTTTTCATTTAAAATTTGAGTTATTTTTTATTTAGAATCAAGAGGGAAATGTTTTTAAAAAGTAGATATTTGTACAAATCACTATTCATTACATCCCTCATTTGATATAAACCAAGATGTCTGGATAGAATGTTAATTTACGACACAGAATTCTGAAAAGGATATGTAGAAGATAATTATATTAATATAAACCCAAATTAAATAATAACTTGTGAGGTATATAAAGCTTGAATTAAAGTAAAATATAAAAAACAAAACATCACAGAAATGATCAAAGTTACTTACAAATTTACAGAAGAATCAGCTAACTCTTGGTTACTAAATGCAGAAACATTAGAAGACACAAGCTCTTGTTGCTGATGATGATTCATGGAACAATTATTGTCATGATTCCCACCACTTCCACTCTCCACATTTTGACTGTAAAACTGAGACTGGTTTGAATCACTACTTTCATCCAGAGTTTGGTGGGAAAGAGTCTCTTTTACCTCCCTCAAAGGCTTATGCTGCCTTCTATGCTTAGTACTGTACTTATAAAAATCTGATATCTCGTATGGTTTTGTTTCTTCCCAATAAGGCTGGAAGTGACCAACGGATACAACATTGACTTCCACACTAGGAGAGAAGTTCATAGTTGACGGCACTGGTGAAATTGACGAGTTTTCCATTCCTGTAGAACCTGGCGAAAAATGCTGCCAGTTCTGTACAACAGGAGGGTTATTGTCGTTCTCAGGTGGGAGAGATTCTGCATATGGCTGTGAATACTGATGGAGAGGCTCGGGGGTATCAGGACGCTTCGGAGGATACGTTGGACGGTGGGACACGTCTTCTTGGAAGGTGATGGGTTCATAAATATCGTTTGCTGGCGAGGTGCTGTATTCACACAGATCTGATCCTGGAATACTTTCGGCTATAAAACAATCACCCGCATTAATGCGCTTAGTTGGACGTTTTGGAGGTTCCTGCGGTTGTGCAATGGAAAGACTGACAGGTGGTTGATCGATGAAATCGTGACTGGGATGCCTGAGAGCTTGCGTATTTTTCTCTTGAGCTTTTTTGATGGCATTTAAATTATAGTCACAAGGAGGATGCATATCTTCATAAAAGGAATGTGACTGAGTATGTTGAAGGTTAGCAGATTCGTTTGATAATTCTGTAATGTTTTCATAATGATGATACTGGCTACCATCAGAAAACAATGATCGGTTACATCTGGACTTCGGACTTTCGCAAGGTTTCTGAGAAGGAAATGCACATTTTATGTTTGCATTCCTGTGTTCGGCAAAATTAACTGGAAAGTTGCTCTGAATAAGAAGCGGAGAAGGCGATTTTCTAAGATCGGAATTATTTTGACTAAATTTACGATCATCATAAAATGACTGTTGCTGATGAGGATATGCATAAAATGAACCAGAGTGGTCTGGAACAGGTGGCAAACCATTTTCATGCCAGTGAGCTGCTTGAGTGGGTTCAGTCTGAGGGCATGTTTCAGGCACTTTAGGTTTCCGCTTTCGTTCAACAACAGGCGAGTCTAAGGAAGTTTCTATCCACTCTTTTGTCTTTGTTTTAGGTGCACTAAATTCAGACAAACCAGATGAAGCAGCTCTTTTACAGTCCTGCAAAAGGACTGACGCTTGAACTAAATCAGCAACCTGGTTTATGGACTGGTTGCTCACACCAGAACAATAATCAGAAATTGAAGAATTTGAAATAATACCATTTTTTATTGGACGGAGTACATTCTTAAGTGAAGGAACACTGTACACATGATGCATGGCATCTACGGTATCAACACTGTCAAGATTCAAATGAGGTTCACTTATGTGCATCTGATTCAGCTGGCGATGCAAAGAACCTGATCGACTTCTGTGCAATGAATTTTCTGAATAAGCATGATTAAATTTATCATTACTTTTTGTCCCATAAGTCATAGGCAAATAAGCTGAATCAGTGCAGCTCACACTATCTATACAGTTGCTATCAATGGAGGCTTTGTCATAAGCATTGTCTTTCACGGAAGAAGAATAGCCCCCTACTTTGCTATAAGACAGTCTATCATCATATGAACACGATAATGGTGTGCTTAAATATCTACCAGTATTACTGACATCAACACAACAATGACTGATAGTATCTTGACTCTTGGTGTCTGACAAAATATCTGTATCATTGAAGACTTGACTAGCACGACGATTTGGAACACTGTAGTGATTTGTACCCTCAATGTCTAGATTGGCTTCAAATCTGAAATTTTAAATAATCTTAATAATGCAACAATGAAAAAAGATTTTTACACTATTCACAATATGAGAAAACAAAATTCACAGCTGGTCCACATATAAGGTATAACAAAATGAGCACTACTAGAAACTAAAATTTTTCCCAACCTCATAAAAAAACATTTAAAAAATTACCATAAATATTCAAACTAAAGTAATCAAAATGAAATGATATTGTATATTTAATTTTACAAACATGACATCCAGAATTTAGTACTTTACGATTATTGCTTCTTTCAGATTAAGGATTCTATTAAGAGTTTCTTATTGTTTATAATTATTAATGACAAATTATGCAATGCTATTAATGCATATTCTTTGGTTCAGCAGCCAAAAAGCTAACAATACAAATCAATAAGAATAAAAGCTGTGAAAATTAAGATTCACATTAGAAAGGAAAAATATAGGAGTGTAAAAAATTAGTTATACTTAAATATTTACTGAATACCTTATACATGTATCTAATATAATATGATGGAACTAACAGAATGCTAGTGTATAAATGCCTATCAATTTAAAAATAGATGGCAATTGAAAGCAATAATAGACATAGCATTTCATTAAAAGGCAGAGGGGGCAGGTAGTGCATGCACAATATACAGTAAACTCTCGCTACAATGATAAATCCCTCTACAACAATAAAATTTTGTGGTCTCAATGAATTTGCATAGAACATAATGTTAATCTCCCCTCAATATAACGATGTTCTTTACAGCAATAAACCCCTGTACAACAATATATTTTAAAATCTCAACACCATTTCCTTCCTCTGCAACAATATTTCTTTTTGAAAATACCTGGAAGTGAAAGATCAAACCAACTGCATTTCAATTTTGCAGCCTCTCGACATGGGTATAATCAAGTGCTTCAAGGGATATTACAAAAGGCGGTTGGTGGACTTGATACTCAGAAAAATCGTAAATAAAGTAGAACCTTTTAAAGTTGTAAGGAAGCATGTGACAGTATTGCTGGGAGTTGGTGGGAAATTATGTGAAAAAAATTCGTAATTTTTGGAAAAAAAGTGGACCTTTGTTTCATGGAGGATAAACAAACTGATATTGATGAAAATTCCAAAAATGGCAATGTTTCAGATGCTGAAAAATATGTTTTGAGCCTTAAAAAGTCTTTAATTCAGCTTGAAGAAAAAAGTGGCAAAATGTCTGGAATTAACGTGGAGGAATATTTAACAGCGTTTGATGATCTTATGGTTTTTGCAGGAGTTACTGAAGAAGATATTCTGTCCCAAATCACAGACGAAATGGAAAATGATGAGGATGATAAAGATCCATCACAATCTTTATTGAACTTCCAGGAAGCTCTTCAATCAGTTCATTCGTGCATTTTTTCAATCCTTTCATTCACAAATAATGATTATTTCCGGGCATTAGATTCTATGAAAACCTTGTTAGTTGACTTATCAACTAAAAAAAATGAATAGGCAAACGAAAATATTGGATTTTTTCAATAAATAAGTTTCTCAGGTATGTGAACTATTTTATTGTATAGCTAAATTTTCAAATTTTTGTATGCTTTAACAATAATTAACACTCTGATAATGCACTTTTTGCAAAATGTATATTGTTGTATTGCATCCACATTAAAACAACCAAAATTTAAGTTTTTTATATCGTAATTATCCTCAATATAACAATACATCCCTCTATAACAATATCTTTATTTGGTCCCCAAAGTATTGTTGTAATGAGGTATTATTGTATATATCATTACTTAAAAAATATCTAAGGCTTAGGATCAGGGCTAGTAGCACACTTTTGTTATATAACTGATTTTTTTCATGGTATTTTGAAAGTTGAATAGAATAAAGTAGAATGATATTTAGAAAGTTGAATATATTTAAAGAATATTTTACTTTATATATTAATATGAAACCTTACAATAACAAAAAATATACCGACACTGCAAAGTAATTAAAAACTTTTAGATCAATTTTTTAAAGTTTTTGGAAAACAAGAAATCTATCTTATGAGAACACATATTTTCTCACCGATTTCTGTAGGGAATGCCTAATGATGCAAGACTACTGCTACCACAGCTACTGGCATCATATTCTGCCGAATACGAAGAGGAATTTCTCCTTGTTTGGACACTATATGGTAAAACATCCTCATAGACATCATCAGTGATAATGGGAACATGCTGCAGAGACTGGTGCCTCTGCCGACATTTAGCTGGACTTGGAGGTGCTGAAGAGCATGTTCCTTCAGCCAGCTGAGGAAGAGATGTAGAGGGAGGAACAGAAGAAGCCTATACACAAGAGAAAAATATCATGAAAATCACAAATATGAATACAAACCTTATGAAGGAACTTAATTTTATCACACGCTAAAAATTGTACTTTTAATTCAACAAAATCAAAATGCTACATCAGGATAGCTACAGAAACTGAAAAAAATTTCCCTGATTTACGGCTACTAATTATATTAGTTTCTGGGCTTTCTCCCTACTCAGAATCACTGTATGTGTACAATATACATTATTATAAACACTTTTACAAGTTATCTAATATGAAAAAAATAATATATCTTTATGAAATTTAATTTTAAAAAAATGGAATGAACATCCTAAAAAAAATCTACTAAAACATATTGCATTTCTTAAATGGAAAAAATACTGGAAATTTTAACAAAATACTTTGCTTCTAAAACTGTATAAGACACATTATTCTAAGAAACATTAAACTACTCTTTGCAACACAAGTTAAATTATATTAACAGTAAATGTTATTATGATTTTTGCTCAAAACTTTAAAACAGTTCGATAAATAATTATCACTCCTTGCATAAGTACCAGAATAACATGTTGCAGCATAAATATAAAAATAATATAACTATACAAACCTAATCTTAATATAAATAAAAGTCATTGTGGGTATGTGGATATGTATGTGGGTATGTGGCTATGTTCCACATCTCCTCCTAAACCAATGGACGGTTTTCAACCAAATTTTGTACACTTATTATTTAAGACAAGGGGAAGACACTTATGAACTTTTCTAAGTCCCAAAGTTAATTAAACAGTCAGTTAATTAGAAAATAACCGAAACCGTTTTTCCGCAGTAACTTCGGAGCAGATTGTCTGACAAAACATATTTTTATACCATCTTAAAGGTCAAATTTTTACCTTTTCAATGATACCAATTTCATTTCTGTAACATTTTTCCTTCGATTGTTATTAATTTTTAAATGTTCAGACAACAATTAAATAATTAACAAAGCCCATTGGACTCGGCGATTCTCGATGAAGAATATTTTATTTTTCAATCGACTGTCACGTGATCCTTCAGGAATGCGAAAACATGTGGAATAAATTCTTTTTAAAATCAAATATCACGTAATCCTTCTTTCTGCTGTAACTTCGGAACAAATTGTCCGATACAAATTATTTTTTATACCATCTTAAAGATAACAATTTTGCCTTTGCAATGATACCAATTTTATTTCTGTGACATTTTTCATTCAATTTTTATTAATTTTTTAAATTTTACGTGCAGACGATTTTGAAATAACGCAAATTTATAGCTACTCAGTTGCTAGGAGATGGTTAGACTTTGAACTAATTTACCTTTATTTCTGAAAACTTTGCTTATATTTATAAATATCCATAAAATAAGGCAGAATTTACATGTATCTGTCTGTCTGTCGGTCAATCGGTCGGTCACAAGAACTCCTCCTAAACGGTGAACGGTAGCGACGTGAAATTTACACACGGCATTCTAGAGCATATTTTTAGGTCAAAGGTGTTATTTTCAACTTTCAGAGTTAATAAGTTCTTAAGATATTTAATTAAATAACGAACATTAGCCGCTTTTAAGCCTAATGCTTAGACGTTTTTTGCCAATAACTTCTGAAATCTTTATTAGACAACAATTATTTTTATGCCATTTTAAAGACCAGAAAATGATCTTTTTAATGCTATTAATTCCATTGCGATGAAATGTTTTCTCCGATTGCTATAAAGGTTTAAAAATATTTTTTAACGTAATTTCTAACAATACTTTTTATTCTTATAGAAATAAATTCAAGCCAAATTACTGTTTCGCGCGCGGGCTTTTGCCAGTGTTAATTGTCAGGGGCACCTTCCGATAAGCCTAGAATGATAGTCGGTGTGCCAGTACTACTAATACGTAAACTTGATATACCGAGACTGCGCAATGGCACACAGTTAAAAATTACACACCTAGGTACAAACGTCGTGAAAGCTATTGTTATGACTGATATAGGGAGAAGAGAGAGTGTTTTAATTCCACGCCTTCCGATAACACCGAAGGATTTATCATCACAGTCAAAAGGTAACAAATCTCTGTAAAAATATCATTTTCGAGGCTCAGGGCCAGACACTGAAAGTGGCAGGCGTACATTTGGAAAAACCATATTTTTCCCATGGGCAACTATATGTGGCCTGTTCACGTGTGTACAGCCCACACAACCTCTACATCCGTGCAAATAACGTGGTATACAAAAGTATATCATCATAGATAAACAATTTATATAACTATATCAGCATACATGTACAGTACACTCCTGTCAGCCGTCCAATTAAGTATTATTAACCGTCAGAACTTTTCCTTTCCCCTTTCAAAATGCAACAAAACATTTGCATTCGTGAATTAAAAAAAGAATAATTCAAATTCTTCGCGCACGAAGTCGCGGGTAACAGCTAGTAATATATATTTTAGCAAAGATTTAAACAGGAGAAACTGCCAAAATATTACTTCAAATCTTTATTCTTTAACAAAGCATAAGAAATTAATTGCTCTAATCAAAATCTTTTATAAATGAAAATAAGTTTTTTTTTTTTGTAAAATCCATTTATAATTACAAATAATGCTAAATATAATACACTAATTTATGGATAACTCAAGTAACAAATAACTATTAATTTTCCTTGATTATTAGATATTTTAAAGAATTTCCCTGACTTTTCCAGATCAATAAATTCCCTGATTTTTTCCTGATATCGCGGTTCTGTTACCACCCTGTAGATCAATCACACTACCATGCCTCCAAGTTCCCATTTTGTAAAAAGTAAATGACACACCTTTACCTCTTCCATTAATGACAATAGTTTTAAGGATTGAGAAACACGAGTTGGACAAAATCAGCATGACAGTCATTTACTTCCAATAATTTAAAGTGTTAAAAATGTCAGCTATGCACAATAAGTGGCATTTTTTAAAATGCTCCAGAATTTTCTCACTTTACACACACAATAACAAGGACTTGAACATCTCTTTCTAGACTAATTAGTACCCTGTCGAAATTCATTTCAGAATTCCCATCTTCCCCAAAACTAGCCAAATGCTTGAAACCACACTTTCATGCTTTTAAGTGAAAACCATCTCTACATCCCAGACAATCCAAACATTCAGTTTAGAGAAGTTCGAAATAAATTACTCAACTAAAGACTATAAAGGGTAGAATGATATTATACTTACACATAATGAGGAATTAACATTGCTCCTATCTGATATAGAGTTTTCTGAAGAAGATGTGGGCAACCCCAATGCATTCAAACCTTTATCCTTTAAACTATCTGTGAAGAGGAATTTTATAAATTTTGAATGGAATAAACATTTTCTTGTTCAAAGATGAAAGAGCATCAATTAGCAATTCTTAAAACATAAAAGGTAACAATAGTTTATGCAACTCTTACGAATAACCTGTTCTGGCAAGTGCCGTCCAGAAAATTTATGTAAGAATTTTCAAAGTCAACAATAGTTATAAAAATTTTCAAATGACCTAAAACATGATTATAAGGTTTTAATTCCTTTTCTCTGAAGCCGCAGAGTGACTAAAAAAAATGTAGCAAAATTTTCTGTAGCATTAATATTAAACAGCACTCATTTAAACATTTTGCTATGGCTAGTTCATACATAAACAAACCCACATATAATTTTCATTTACTTTTGCTATCTTGTTGACAATTTTTCTAAAAACAATCTGTCATAAAATAGAAAATTTAAATTACTTACTTTCAGATATTTGCTCTTTTTTCTCCTTTTCTCTTTTTAGAGTGCTCAACTTTTCTTCAATATTCCGCAACTAATGAAAAATATTCCACACACAGTTAATGAAAAAAGTAAACTAAAAAAATTAATACATTGAATAAAGAAAATAAAGATTTTGTTTATCACTACGAAATGCTCTACAAATGAAACAATGAAATTAAGATCATAATTTAACCCTGTAAGTGGTAAATTATTTTGGCCATGATTTCTTTCAGTACAAAGAAATTAGCCTTTTAAAGTCGACAAACAGTACATTTTTCACATATATAATGAAATCATTGTAATCTAAAGAATATTTTAACCCGAGATATGCAAGTAAGTACACTAATAAGAGTTATTTTACTTGAAACAGAAAAGGTCGATTCAGCCTCTTGAAAAGTTAAAAACTATTCATTTATTCAAAAAATATTTTTTAATGTTACAATTTTAGACTCTCCAGAGCAATTTTTTCAGTTACTTTAGGATGTAAAATCTGGAGTAATGCCCAATAAAATTTTAATTCTTCTGATAAACAGAGATACTTTTATTTTTCAATAGCCACCCTCGGCGACAAGCTTGTTCGCCTGGAATATAATTTTAATTGAATCTTGAATAATTTTATATTCATGTTTCCCTTAACAATGTAAGTAGATCATAGTAGATATTTAACCCATGTTCTTTTAGTGGCCCTGCACCTGTTCTGCTCATTGTCTGTATAAATGCCCCTAATGGAGTCAAATATATGGCCATGTCATGTAACATCTAATTACAAACTGTCAGCGCCATCTTCACTTTCTTATTCCTCTTTCAAAATATGCATTTGATTTCAACATTAAAATGGTGCAACACATTTTATGGCCAGAAGAATGTTTGCTGAATTAAAACATGCTTAAAAAAAAATATTTCTTCATATACCTAATATCTCCGAGAGCTTGGTTTATATATTCCACAAAAATTTTGATGAAATAAAAGATGAAAGCAAAATGTATTATTATAATACCTTAGCTTTTTAAAAGGTTATTAAAATTAGAGAAAATATTGTATGGCAACTTAATTGATACCATTGAAAAGGTAATTTTTTGCACTTTCAAATAGTGTAAAAATAATTTTTGTGCTGTAATATTTTTGGAAGTTATTAAGGAAAAACACAAACATTTCGCTTAATTTTTAATTAATTAAAATTTCAGAAATACAACTCCGAGGTGCACATTCCCACCCTCCAAAGAAAATTCGCGTTAAATTTCGTAGCTCTAGGTTCAGGGGTCTGTCCTGTAGAGTGCCAACAAACACATTATCCTTTATTAGTAGTAGAGATTAATATACATTTTAACCAAAAATAAATAGAGTATTTCAACAATATAACATTAAGCTTCTCAGATTTAAACAATATCTCAAATAGGAAAACAACCCAAATTGATCAATACAAGATGCAACCATAAGTAAGACGGCCAGTTTCTATTATCAGCCATCCTCTATAAATAAAAACCTCTGCGCAGATAGCTCGAACCTCAAAGACACAAAAGAAGTCAGAAAGTAACGTAGGTTTATGTATTACAATACATTTCAGTACATTACTACTCTTATATTAAAATTTTTATTGATTGTTTTATGAAGTTAAATATAATATGTATAAATTATTCACTTTTAAAAGGATTTTATTTTCATTCCAAACTAGCAGTGAAATCACATTACTGTGCACACGCATTAAGAGATTTCTGTTATCCGTCACAGCCCTGGTCCGGACAGAGACAGCTAATCAAAGTTTTACTGTATATATCATCCTTAGAAATGAAGCGCATCATTTAATAATATTCATGATTTCTCTCATAAATTAAATATGGAGACATCAAATGAAATAAGTATTTATTATAATTTTCAAATATTCAAAGGAGGAATAACTTTCTTTTAAAAGAATTGTTGCCAAAGAATATGATAAATACTTTGGAAAATGGGAAGTCAGAGAATAATGAATTTTGGCACACAATCTATATATAGACAAAATATTTCTAAAAATGAAGACTTACCTTTGAAGTAGCCTGCACGTATGAAACTTTACGCAACTTACGAACACTTTTACGTGCTGTGTGATCGTTTGCTAGTTTAAAAGCAGCAGATGCAATTTTGCTTTGAATTTCATAATCAAGCTCCAACTCATTTAATGTTTCCCTCTGTAACAAATATAAAAAAAAAAACCATTCATGTTATGAATATAAAAATGCCTTTTTAGTATTTCAATATTATAAAACACAAAATGTATGAAAAAAAATATATCTAGGAATTGAAGACTAAAGTGGTAAATGATGCAAGTAAAAAAAAAAAAACTATTTTTCATGTTAAAGTGTCAAACGAGCAAAGCTTTACAATGTTGTAAAGGTGAAAGTGCCTGGCAATCCCTTACGTAGTTTAAAACAGCATGTAAAGAGGTTGTTAGAGTGAACCTTCCTCTAGTTATTGTGACCTTTTTTTCTTTGTCATTTCCCAACATTTTTTGTTTTCGTACTTGCAACGTTTACCAGTTTTGGTCCTCATCCATCTAATTATTTTGTAACTACACATTAAAAGAAGTCTAAGAAATCAATATATTACTTGAGAGGTTTATAATAATTACAAGTAGTATATATTATTTTGCACCGAAATAATGCAGAAATATACACTAATAAATTTCAATGAAAACATCTCACCAAAATAAATACACCCTAAAAAAACCTTAAAAATAATAAAACAATACATTAAAAATATGCAACTAATTAAAAGATGCCAGAAAACATATGGACAATTACTGTTAAGAAATTATCTCAATTGCAACTTTTTAATCTGAAAGTTTTTCAAGTAATTACATATTTATCATATGGAGAGAATAAAATTCACAAACTTCATACAATAAGAAAATATTCAAACAAAAGAATTCAGAACTTACATCTTTCCCTTTAGTTTTATAAAAAACTTTGTCACTTATAGTAAAAGATGTTCCAATCCGACGTCTCACTTGAGGCTGTGCCTCTCCAGGCTGAAATGGTGTCTCAGGAGGTAGTTCACCAGTAATTTCCTTTATAAAGATGCAATAGTTAATAAATAAAATCTGGTAACATTAGATTTTCAGAGGGAAATTTGGTTATATCTAATAATGAAGGTCAAGTTAGCAATATATGCTAATAATTTTATTAACACACATTTATCAACACACTTAATATTATTAATATGTCATTAACATTTTGAACATCCAAAAGAATCAATATATATTGTTTCTCCTTTAAAATTATTAAAAACATTTCTTCCATACATTTAAAAATTTCACTAGTATTTAAATTTTTCCATTGGAAGAGTAATTAAAGAATTGTAAAAGTTAATATACTGCAAACATAAAATCCGCTTTCAAGATGATTTTTAAAAAAATAAATTCAACAATTTCATTTTCTCAAACAACCTCTTACACAAAAAGACTGAATGAAACATACCCCTTCCTTCAGGCACAGAGCTTTCAACTCTTCAGTTTTCTTCTTCAGAGCATCCTGAAGAGCATCTTTTCTTGATTGAAGAGCAGCTAACATTTCAATAGTGGCAGCTTTGCTTTCCTCACTTAATTCTCCTGCAAAAATTAACAAATATGAAAGAAATTTCCATGTAGTTAGTTAGCAGTACAAATGTCATAAAATCAAATTTCCTAGACCACAATGGCTATTCTCAGGTTAAAATTTTATTCAGGTTTAGTAAGAATTAAGCACTAAATGTTCACATTTTTTAAGTAAAAAAAAAAAGTTCATCAAAATAAATCTAAACAAATAAAGCATTTAACATGCAGAACTTAATAATAACTACATATACATAGTTTTTATAATCTTGACGTAATAGTAGCAATTTTTTCAATATACAAGTTTGTCAATTTTTCATTATACGAGTTTTAATCTTGCTTTTTGCTGAAAATCCAAATTTTTTTAAAAAATACATACATCCAGTAATAAAGACAAAACAATTGAAAAATATAAATAGCATTTATGTATTTAAAACCACATATGCCAATATATTACATTGAAAAGTGGCAATTGAAATAATATTCATGCAATATATTGAATACACTTGAAGGGAGAAAAAATGCTTAGATACCTTCAATTACAATGGTAGGAAGACTAGTTGAACTGTTACTGCGACTGATGTTAGACTGAGAACTGGCAGATGAGAGTGACTGAACACTCCGACTCAGCTCAGAGGCTATCTGACTTAAGCTACGTATAATTCGCCCTGCACTCTGAAACAAACAATTTTTTAAATTAGGATCAGTTTTAAGTAAGTGAATTTATATATCAAAAGCTAAACAAATTTACAATAAAAATTAACAGTGACAAGAAAATCAGATCACTTTACAATTGAATAGCTTGCAACTCTTAAATAAAAGACTATACTTAACAGGCAAAAATATGGGACTTTGCCCATTCATTCATATTTCTGCAATACCATCCTTAAATTTATAGCACATAAAATTTATCAGTAGTTGTGTTTCATGATCTACTAATTAAAATTAGTTAAGTAATGTAGTTAAAAAAGTGCACAGATTCAAAATTTAAATATATATATATCCTATCTGAAAAATCATGTTTAATCAGGATCAAAAATTACTGATAGTATTACCATAATAAAATATTTCGTTGCACATATGATGGTGTAATGTAATCAGAATGGGACAATATCATTATTAACTACAGTCAACTAAGATTTTACTATATCTTGATATAGAATGCAAGTTTTTTTTCTTTAAAAAAATATCTGTTCTAGTATTTCTGAATATCGAACTCTGTGATATTTCCATCCTGACTGATGCTGAAAAATTGTTTTTCTCCTATGCATGCTCTTGAAACTACATTTTTCAATTTCAATTGCCGTTCCACCAACAAATGAAAATTACATAGCAACAATATCATTGAAAACACTCATCATTTAGTTAAAAAAATAAAGCAGCAATGTGCCAATATAATATGCCACAATTATATGCCAATATAATCAACATCAGCAGCATTACATATTAAGTATTTGAAAGGCAATGCAACTTAAAAAATGATAGAAATAATAAAAATTGAAATAAATGACACCTTTCAGGACATGACTGAATCATTAAGATCATTTCTCGTTTGGCAAAATCGTAACTTTTTGTATTTCATTAAATGCTGATATATCAAAAATACACAGTTTTTTAAATAAAAAGTTTGAATGCTCAACATTAAATATTCTGCAATGAGAAAACCAGGACAATGGCTTTATTTAATTGAATTTTTATCCAAAAGTTAAATTTTACAATTTCAGGAAATTCAAACTGCTTATTAAATACAGGTAGCCATAATTTAGTGTATTTCTCAATGAAAATGGATAATATATGGAATACCTAAAAAATTCCACTTAAGCAATGTTAAAGATATACATTAGACAAATTTTAAAATCCTTCTGGTGAATGGATATTGCTCTTACCTTCTTGTGATTTCGATCCAGAAAAAATTGGTGTTGGGCAATCGCCATAGACCAGATACATTTTGCGATATTAGATGATGCAGCATACCATACATATACAGTGACGCTAGCAGGTGCTAATGTTCTTCTACTCACTGATACTCTGAAAAAATAATTTTTGCATATTAAGCATATGAAAAACTTTTAGTACTTAAATGCACCAAATTCAAGAGATAATCCTACCTGGCACAAAGATTAAAAAAGCTGAAATAAACATGAAAAATTTTAAATAAAAAAAAATGGAATGTTGCATTTATTGGATCTGTTAGTAAACTTGGTAAAGTTTTTATATAAAGTTTAGCAGTTTCATTATTTAATATGGGACAGAACTATTTTATACATTCTCACAAGAATTACATCTATTTCACAGAAAAGTTATTTTATCGAGAAAACAAGATCTGTATCAAAGGGTTTTTAAAGGGGGGGAGGAGGTATTCCTTTATTGTATGAAAACTCTCATTTACAAAATTCCAAGTATATACATAATTTCAAAATTCTCAAAAAAACCAAGACACTATATGGCACCCAGGCAGCAATAGGCAATTTTTAAATTAGTTCGATTAAATAATATTAAACATCTGCTGACCAGGACAACCTCTTAGCCAACACTCATGTACATACAGCATATATGTGGTGGACTCGGGTCTCGAATTCACAATTATAAGGTCCCAAAGCTAAGACATTTATATTAAAATGATGGGGGGGGGGGCAATAGAACACAAACAGAGGGTAGGGATTGCTTTTGATCTAATAACTTCCTATTATACTGACACATCAAAATTTAACATAAAAAAATAAACAAATGAGGCAATCCAAAAACAAAATCTAATAACAGTTTTAGAGATAAAATTTCTACCATGAATAATGATAAAGAGGTGCTTACTGAGTTGTTGGATCACATATAGCATTAGAAAGATCATCAAATTCTTCAACTGGTTCCTCTATGGCATCTTCATATAAATTGAAGGAACTGAGTGTGTGTACAACTCTGAAAGGAGGAAAAAAGATTATTAGTAATCAATCATTCAAAAACACCACAAAAATTTATTGAGAAAATGCAATAAATTCACCTTCTTGCTTCATGGACTTCAACTGTGAATTTTCTATCTCGGAAATACAAGTTTTCCAATTGTTTCCATAAAAAAACCTAAATTTAGGATAAATATGAGAAAATATTTAGAATATTTCAATTAACTTAATCTGAAAGTCTGATTTCACAAAGATTTTTTTTTTAAAAAAATTAAAGTACTGACCCTTCTAGGTGTGCGTCGATCATTCTTGTCATACTGACTTATTCCTCGATAACTCAAGCTAAGCCAACAAGGATTTCCAGCTTTGTCCTAGATGTAGAAACAAGAGATATTTATATCCAATATTCTTTTTAAAATAAATTTAATAACTTAAAGTCTCACGCCCGTCATATTGATGTGCATCGAATTACTGCATTTTTAGGTTTAAATTTTTTTTAACCGCTATATATATATAAGCGGTTATATTTAACCGCTTAATTTAACAGCCCGAGAATACTTGTGCATCGAATTATCGAAATTTTAGTCTTATAAACTAAAATTTAGTCATTAATTAGCTTCATAATTTGACACAAAAATTATGTAGAATCCATAAGCATCTCAAGTATTCTATGCCTTCTTAGATGAATAAAAATGCCACCCCCTTTCCAAAGCAGGAGGGGTCATCTTATTAGATAGAAGAAAAAATGCAATCCTTAAGAGGTTAAAGAAATAAAAATGTGTTCTATACCTTTACTTCATAATAATGTTGACCATATGTCGGCAAACTTTCTACAATACTCAAGTAGCTATAAAAATGCAAAAAACCAAAAATTACCTTTGGGAAAACAACACATGTATAACTTTTAACTTAATTCTTTTAGAAAATATTTTCTAAAAAATATTAAAACAAAACCCTAAGAATTTAACAAAATAATAAAACTTAATATATAAAGAACAAGATTTATTTCCCACTGTAAACTTACATAAAATCTAATTATATTATAAACTGTTATAGTTGTTCCATAAGCTAAAAATGTCATATTTCCAAGTTTAAAAAAAAACTAATTTGGATATTCTATATAAGCAAAGTTTTCTAGAAACTAACTAATTACATTATTTTTTACACTACAACAGAAAGAAAACTTACTTAACAATAGCAGCACCTCTGGTCTGCCCAGCAAGAACTTTATAATGGTCAAGTACTTGCTCCTCACTGAAAATTGATTAACATTAGCAAATGCAAAAAGAATAGAATACCTGAAACATGAACATTGCATTTAGTACTTTTTGACATTATATAGTCTGTGTAAATAAAACAGGCGTCGCAAGGTCATGCAATTTCCCACTCTCCACACTTCCTCCCTCTCCGTTACTATGGTTTTGACAAATCTTGCTTTTCCCCCATGCCAATACGTTTCAGTAAGAAGTTAGAATATGAAACAAGAAGTTGGTTATTCTGGCTACTGTTTGAAAGCTTATGTTACTGAAATATACTTACTTACATCATGATTTTTTATGATGTTTAATAAGAGCTTTATAAATATTTTAACATAACTATTTTTGTGGTTAAAAATTCATTTAAAATGGCAATGTAAGCAAATAATTTTATTCAATAGTTAAATTTGAGATTTTTTGTTCGGTAAATTAAAAAACACCTAATGAAAATCTTACTTTAAATTCTTGTGGAATAGTTCAAAGTACTTGGTTTTGTATACTGAACCTATTTTTGTCATACTTTTTCAAAAAGAATTTAAAATTTTACTATCTGAAATCTACATATTATCGTTACAGATATTATTTACAAAAATATCCAAACATTTAAACATGAAAAAATAGGTTCACTAGATGCTGAAATAATTACTCTATTATACAAAAAATAAGATCTTGAATTTTTAAGAAAGCTTAATAAAGATAAATGTCAGTTGAATAAATATACACTTTTAATAAATTCATAAATTTAAAAAATACATACATTTTCAGGCACAGTAATGATTATCAGGGTAAAGTGTTTGCATGTTTCATTTTGAAAGAAATAAAAGGATTATAAAACATAAAAATCTCTAATTTAAAAGTTCTCAACTTAAAAAAACTTCATCTTCGTTTTCACTGTCATCTTGTAAATTGATCTCGATCCTTTCAATTGCATCGTCTTAGCAAAGTCCTCTCAACTTCTTCGCATGTTTTACACAGTTTCCCCAGTCATTCACTGTTATGTTTAACAGCGCTTCATCGAGCAATTTCCTAACATCTTTAATTTTGAAAGTTTTATTTTTGTAAGCAACTTCACCTTTCACCTGCGCCCAGATGAGTTCTATTGGGTTGCATTGGCAGTGATACAGGGGAAGTCTCCCCACTTCATGTCCCATTTCGTATGCTATTTGATCAAATTCATATGCTCTGTATTTTTCTTTGTGTTCCTTTACAATGTTCAATAGTTCTGGTCCAATTCTGGTGGTGTTGTTAGAAATATTTTTGTTCAGAAGTCATGCCACAATGTCAGCTTTTTTTGTCTTTGTAGAGAGAATTTTTTCTGCACATGCAGAATGATAGCTCGTATTGTCCATAACAATGACGCATAGTTCGTCCAATCCTCTTAGTAAATCGAGAAGCCACTTTTTAAAAACTTCACTGTTCATCGCCTCACAATAGTCAACTGTACTTTTGGATTAGAATACAAGTTGTGCGGACAGAATAAAACCTTGATCATCAGATCCGGCATGACAAATGATCAATCTCGATCCTTTCCCCAACGGAACTTTTAAGCCTCCTTGGCTAGTGGAACTTTTCAAAATAAATTTAGGTGAATGGTTAGCGTTTACCCAAGTTTCATCAAGGTATATCACTGGCCTGGATAAAGAATTGTTTCTCACGTTGTGCATTTTTCTGAAAAACCTCATACGAGAAACAACGTTATTTCTTTCCATTAAAAATTTGCGACCATCACTGAACTTTTTGTAAGAAAATCCAAAATTTTTCAAAATTACCCACAATGATTTTGCCACTGTTGGGTATTCATAACTGTTATAAAACGCTTCGACAGTTTGGTGTACGATGCTTTTGTAAAAATCATCCAAGTCTGTAATAGGTTTTGTTCGCAGATTTTTTTTTCCTTGGGTGACTCGAAAACTGGAATATTGTTTCGAACTTCAGCAGCTGCAGTCACATCAGCCTCTGCACAAATTCGCTGTATTGTTCTGCAGGAAACACCACACGCGTCAGCAGTTAATTTCTGTGTCTGTAAAAACAATTCTTTTACTGTAGCATTCGGTTTAGATGACACCAAC
>BGPR01009221.1:0-12210 GCA_013235015.1 Araneus ventricosus | reverse complement strand
TAACACTTACTCAGTTCTAATATTTGTACTTGGGAGAAAATGCTCTTAATATATGAAAAAGAAAAATGAACAATGTGGATCAAGGAAACCATCATGCAGGTGAGGACAGCATTCCAAATGATGAATTCCAAAATATGACCAAGCAACTTCAAAAACTGCATGCAAACGATATTATATGGCAAAGAAAAAATCTCTCAATTATTTGATCGGATAAATATATAATCACTAAATAAACCCAAGTTCTATTTGTCATTTTTTATTAATTGAAATAATCCTGATTAAAATATATTTTATTTAATTAAATATTTTTAAGTTTTATAAAAATCCATGTAGTGTGTAAACAAATCAAAAGCGCGAAACGCTTGCCATGATGTAAGCGATCTAGCCGATGGGTTGCCAATGGAACTAATCAGCTTGATTCCTCAGGTAACCATATTGGCAACGAAATCGTGTGTGTTCCAAGTTCTAGATACCAACCAAACAAGCTAAGTATCATTTGTTTTATGATGACTTAGCAGAAAGCTACGGACTAGAAAGGAATTTAGTGGCGAATCCGGGGAGGCTATCAGGCTGCAGCCCCTGGGCTGTACCAAAATTCTTGATTTTATTTCAAATCACTACAACTGTTTGTTCTCAATTTTCATTTTAAAAAAATAATAAAAGCGTGACAACATTGTTTTCTGGCTTGACAGTGTCTAAAATTTTCCTACTTTTCTAGTCATTTCACTTGTATTTGTAGAATTGAGGCAGTCTAGTTATTTCATTTTATTTTTTATTAAATTATAGAAAGTATTGTAGCATTCTTTATGATTCTTATTGTTAGGTAAGCAAAGTCTGTAAAGTTAAAGTGTTTTGGTTTACATAAGCCACGAGGTTTGACATTCGTCACTACAATACGAAATTTTTATGACCTCAGCACCCCACCCCCCTCGACCCGAATCCTGGATTCACCACTGAAGGAATTCAATATATTGCCACTTAGAAATGACTAAGTCAGATAATTTCATAGGAACCGATTTATTAAGCAAACCACACTCATACAGAAAATATCACAACTAAATGTTTCTACTTGAAACATTCTCACTTATAATAGCAAACTGCAGAATACCCGGCATTGCTCTAACTTTTTAGAATCAAAACGTTGTGGGAGACAAAACTATGAGCAGAATGAACTATTTTCAGTCTTGGAAAAGCAAAAATAATTCATGCTAAAATGGAAAAATTGAACCAAATCAATAATTGCTCCCGTTATAAAATATTAATCAGCCAATTTTAAACTATTTTTTAGGTATCTTCCAGAATTCTTCTAATGTTAGCCTGTATTCTTGTTCACAATCTATTTAATGTCCAAATATTTGTACATAAAATTAATTTATTAAAATTAGAGAAAAAAATGTACACAATGAAAGTGGTGACACTGAAAAGCTAAAATTTTTAAAATTAAGATGGTGTAAAAATAATTTTTGTAGATATTTTTGAAAGATATCGCAGAAAAATGCCAAATCTTGCTTAATTTTTAATTAACTTTTGGGTTTTTGAAAAGTTGACAGTGATCTTTCTCAATCAATAATTTTCATTAAATTACAATGTTTGGAGTCTTGGTAAGAATCTCAATGTCATCTTCTTTAACTTAAAGAGAAAATTCATGAATGAAAAATATCCTGATACTTCATCTGCTAAAAATTCATAACTTAATTAAAAATTAATTAATTTCAGGATAAAACACTTCAAATATTACTTTTAAATTCTGCCTAAACAATATCCTGTTGGTAGGTTAAGTCAATTTTTTTTTAAATATATATTTTTAAAAAATTACAGACATGAATAGTCAAATATTAAACAAAACGTTCAATGAAAATGCAAGCTTTTTTTTGGGAGGGGGGCAGGTGCCTTTAAAAATCAAACAAGATATTTCAACGAAAATGTTAAATATAATTTCAGGCAACATGAAGAATGTATGAATGAAAGTTATTTTTTATTGATAACATATAATTTAAACTGAATCTAGCTTTCTTAAGAATTATATAAATGAAAAATTTTTAAAAATGCCTTTATCTAATCATGACAAATATGGCAGATCCAAAGACCATGCACAAAAACATGCGACTAAGTACAATCTAACCAATTATTATTATATTTAACAAGACTTATTTCAACAAAAATTCTTTCACAGTCAGAAAACGCTATACAAAATTATTCATTTTAATTTAAAATTACTTAAAAATTTTAAGTTCAGTCCTTCTCTAGCTTCACAAACTTTTGGAAATAACAGTTTTCATTAATTCATACAATGAAATAGAACAAGAAATTTCTTAAAATTACTTAAATACTCATTAGAAAATCACAATGGTCACTTCACTAAGGATATCGCATACCTCTTAATAAATAAAAACATAATTTTACTAAATACAGCTTATGAATGATTGTGATATCACATAAACATTATATATTATTTTACATATTTTTATACATGGTATCCTAATTTATTGTATACCTGGAATTCACCAAATTTATACTGCATAAATTCAATAATTAAATTGTCTTTAACAAATTTAATTACCATCAAATCTACAGCAACACTTTATACTGCACAAAGTGTAAGCATGTACTTATCACTTAAAAATCACAGATGCAGAACTTTTTGAAATGTATCAAACTTTAATTTATAGACATTACAAATAGACAAGTTTTTGACAGTAATATGAATACTTTAAACTGGCGTAATGTTTTAAAAATCTTGCCCTCATTTCGCAACTTGTGAAAAGGGGGCCAATTCAATTACTATAATTTTATAAAAAACATCAAACTGTTAAAAATATATGCATACTTGCGAATTACTTTAATGTTTAAATTCTTCCAAAAGTAGTCCACAAAAAAAAATCTTAAAAACCATTAAAAGAATTCAACTGAATCCAACGTCAGATCCAGTAAATTTTACCTAGGTCAAATTCATTTTAAACATACACATGATTACAAGTTGAAAGAAAAATATTATTTTACATAGGAAAATGGGATTAAAAATTATTTAAAGCACAAATTTAACGTGTGCAAACAGATATAAATGAGAACAATAATAAAAAAATTTTCAAGTGCAAAGTTGTTCAGAAACTTACCTGGGAAGACCTGATTACGAAAAAACCCTGAAGCCGATAGAAACAAACTTAGTTCAACTAAATCGGCATTAAAAAAAAGAAAAACAGGTGGACAATATTTCTCTAGCAACGATAAATAATTTTACATTTCTAAAGAATTTTCCCATGAAACATTTTAAAAGACAAAAAAAATAAGTTAATGTCTTAGGAAGTTTCTGCAACAACCTGTTGATCACATCACGAATTCGTATTTTGGATTTAGGCCAATAGTTGACAAATCCAGCGGCCACGCGCGATTTTGTTTGACCACCACCAGATGGCGGTACAACTTCCTATCAAGTGGTTGCCAAGTTTCCGCACTGTAAAGTTAAGCAAACTAGTTGGCGTGGATAAGGTATATTATTGCTTCGTGATACTGAAAAACTAACAAAGTGAAATTTCTACAATATTTAAGCGGAAATTTTTGTGATTAGTATTTTGAAGAAAACAAGACTTATTTACTTTTTCAGATTGGAAAATAACATAACACAATTACGTCATACCACGTGTCGTTTTTTTTTAAAAAAAAAAACCTCTAAAGGATCGAATTTTTTTTTTAAAAAAAAAAACCTTTTAAGGTTCGCTTTTTTTTTTTTTTTTTTTGCTATCTAATAAGATGAACCTCCTGTTTTGGAAAGGGGCTGTCGTTTTCATTCATCTAAGAAGGCATAGAATACTTGAGATGCTTATGGATTCTACGTAATTTTTCAGTCAAATTACAAAGCTAATTAATGATTAAATTTTAGTTTATAAGCCTAAAAATGCGATAATTCGATGCACATCAGTATGACGAGCGCTAGAATAAGGGCTAATCTGAAGCGGAACATATATTAGACAAAACGTAGACGCAAAAACATAAATACCTCTAAAAACGTGTCAATTAATAACTAAAGAAAAAAGAAAATTTTCGGATTTTTTTTTATTTGTTTGTTCAAATAACGTTTTGTAAACAACTTTTAAAAAATGAGGAGGTTCTTCTATGAAACACCATAAAATGATTTTTTATTAAAGTTATTAATTAATTAATAATTCCAATTAATAAATAATTAATTAAAATATAAAAATAAATCCATTTTATATTTATTTGGATGTTCATCTAAAAAACGAACCTCTTTTTAAAGAATGTCTACTCAAATTGTTTTGTTATATTGCTTTTACTACCAATATGTAGGCCTCTGCTAAGAAATATTAATTATACTTTTATTCAGTGTGAACTTGAACAGGATACCGCTTTTTTTTTTTTTTATTAGTTCATCACTCAAATAAAGTATTGGACAAAAGGGATGGGTAATAAAAAGGACCTGTTGCAATTCGACCGTTCGGCATTTCGTCTGCAAATTATTGCGCAACGCAGTCACGACCAATTGCGTTCGATTTTCTTTGAATTTAGCATGAATGTTCCTTGAAGTCATTAAAACAGACGTGCGTGTGAACATTCTTACTTTTTTAATTCCATTTCAAGATGGTGGCTGTTTGAATGGTTTTAACGTTTGGCACCATTAAAACATTCGAGTAATTTTAGTAATGAGGAGACATTCAATTCCAATTTTGTGAATGCTGATAAAAAGCAGACGTTTAATTAAAATTTTGTGAATACTTATAAAAGCAAAAACTCGTGTCAATAATTCGTAAAAAAAAAAAGTTAAACTTTCGAGTAGAAGCAATTATTCTTCGATTAATATTTCCAATTTTAATCTTTCACTAAATTAAAGTGATAGCAAAATCTTCAAGAGGAAGTAATCAGTTATTACAACAGAGGAATTCCGGAAATAATAATTTAACCCCTTCCTGGACGGCGTGTATGTTATATGTTCGGCTCTTTTGTGCCCGTACGCTATTTAAATCCGTAATCAAGTCAACGTAACAATTAATTTTAAATACAAAAATCACCTGGTCACGCTTAAATGTCTCAAGTATCCTTTTCCATCTTAAATAGATTGAAATAATGAAAATTGTATCAAATGGGTGGTGGCGTCAAATTAGGAGGTTAAATAAAAACATAAGCCAAGGGGTTAATCTTCGTCGATTTAGAAAACTAGTTGAAACAATTACGCTTCCTAGCCGTACTTGAATATGTCATAAATCTACTAATAGCAAACATTAAAAAGTCATATTACTACAGACTGATCTCATTTCTGGATAAGAACTTAATCTGGTTAAGTTCCATATGTTAATTAAAATCGCTTCTGCTTTTATTTTTTCATCCACGCGTCATATTCGACTTCAAAAACTGAAATAAAAGCAGATATTTTGATTAAGCGTCACACTCTCACCACCTGCCTCCGGGGATTTATACCCCTCCCCCCCCAGGTCGATACGTCACGGGTCATTTCGTGTTAAAATTTGAAATAAAGGGGAAAAAAGTGCTATGGGTGGGGGGGGGGGGGGCTGAGAGCATACAAAGTACACTGAATAAGAGCTGAAAATGATATTGAATTGAAAGATTATATATTTCAATACCAATTCAATAAACGCGCATATTTTATACATTAAATAATGAATTGAAATATATTTTGCATAAGATATTTAAATAGAATCTTGTTCCGAACATATCTGAATTTGTACGATATACATTAGCGGAATGAAATTAAAAGAAATTGTCGTGGACCGAGGCCCCCCCCCCCCCCGAAATTGGAATCTTTTGTAGATTCCTATTTTAAGTTTAATCCACAACAAATATTGAGCTATAAAATATTTTGTCCAAAAAATTTGAATAGAATCTTCTTTAGAATCGATTTGAATATGTCCTGTATTAGCATTGTGTAATCAAAGGCATTTTTTCTTCCTCCCCTCGGAATCTAAATAGCAGTTAGTCATCAGCTGAAAGTGTCAACATCACATCCTGGAAAATGATGCAAATGCGGATTTTATGAAAGCGCTGCTCCAGATCAGGGTTTGACGAAAGCTTTCTATTCATTTTTTTTTTTGAGTGTGTGTGTGTGTGTTTCTTTTTGTAAGAACATACGGTAATATTATGATAACGGCACCATACCAACCCAGTTTGCACCGAAATTCAATGGGCGTTTTTTAATACATTCTATTAACATTTCAAAAGCGATGTATTCAACATCTGGTATTTAGCATACTAGCAGTACGCGCACGGCGCTGCCTGTGGAATCAGGACTTCAACAAAATGAGAGAGAGAGAGAGAAAAAAAAAAAAAAAAAACGCCCACAATGACATGGAAACGTTTTGAAAACAAAAACAAAAGATGCACATTATTGATTTTCCCGCTTATTTTTTTTTCGCGATAAACAATATTAAAAAATTGCACCGTGAAAATTATTATACTGCAAGCAAAGTATGCGAGATGAATAAATACGTTAAGATACTGCCGAAAATAATAATCAGTCACCCAATTCAAGGTTATGACGTCACCTCTCCTTCAACCAATCACATAGCCAGCTGTGTTCCGGAAAAGTTTCGCGGGAGGAAATTAACTCAAGAAAAATAACTTTCATCTGCCCAGCAAAAAATTAATTATAAAAAAACGGGAAAAGATATTTTAACCGTTCTTGTTTTAAATCCGACAGAACCGTTCTAGTTATAAGCTGAAAAAAAAAATTGAAAATAATAGTGTTATTAGAAAGTTGGGTGCAACAAATTTAAAAACAAAAATAACATTCCGATGGCAAAACTGACTATTTTTTAAAAAATTTCTAAAAATTCAGTAAATTACGTTAGAAATTAAAAGCTAACTTCATCAGAACGGAAATCGCGTGCTCTTTCCGATGGTGTATCTATTTTTGTCGTACAATTATCCAAAATCATACTATTGATAAATTAGTGCGTAAAATCAACCAAAACAACACAAAACATTAAATAAAAAAATTTCTAGATTAAATTTTAAAATTTCGGCTTCTAGGTGCATTCAGTCACGATTACGACTACCTGTGTGCCACATTTCATGACTGTAAGTCCGATAGATTCGTCTGGACAACGGGCGCACACACACACAAACATTGCCTTTTATAAGTATAGATAGATAATCAAGTGCCCACATTGTTTCTTTAAGTCAGATATTTAAGAAATGTTCTTGGCTTTAAAATATATTTATTTGGTCAATAAAAGAAATTTTAAATTGTTTTGAAAGTTTATGACGCATCACAAAATCCAAGGGATTCCAAAGTCAAATTAGAGTGGCACATTTAACATGCATTGAATGGGCATGAGTTGACTCCATTAAAAAAGTGTCAGTCATGAGATTTTAAAGAATGGTCCACCATATTGAATTTGGCATTGAATGAACCATTTTAAAACTTCAGGCAATGATTTTTTCAAAGGAGGGAAAGTAAGTAATACACAACGGATTTCATAAAAAGAAACACACTACACCTAAATGAGCTTTTAAATAAATAAAAAAAATCCGAAAGATGAACGCTGAATCTCCATCTTAACAGCTGCCATTAAAAAGGATAAAAATGAAAAACTGCAGAACATTTCTTCAAACTGCAAAACTTACATTTTGAAACAGGAACATTTTCTGATGAAAAACAAAGAATACAATTTGCAAACGAGCTTAAATGATTTCAAAATGAGCATCAATCATTTTTGGGAGCCTAAAACTTTACATTAGGAAAAGAAAAAAAAAACTGCCCTGGAATTTCGAATAAAAGAAAAAAAAAATTACGTTAGGCACTAGCTAAAATTTTTTTTCTTTAAACCTGAAATCATTCAATACATATACTGCTTTAAAGCTAACTTCTAATAGTATTTACTAATCAGTCAAGGTTTTACAAATGCCTGCTGTAAAAATTTTTTATGATAGTAATAACAGCTCTCACAACTTCAAGTGCCGAGGCATCCAAACCGCAATTCAACTTGATACTTTATCAGTTTAAACCATGAAATCTTTGACTGATTGATTGGTTCAATTACTGTCCTGTTTTGAAGCTACAGAAAGTGTACTTTAGGAAAGATCACACAACTCTGAGTCATGGTCAGATGACAAGCCAAAACTTGAACAGGCACACTTTTTCCAAATTTAAAAACCACAACAGTAGGATAATATTCAATGCCAATGGATTTAATGTGCACAGGTCCACATACAAAGCAGATCTTTAGTGGAATCCAGTCTTAAATGTGTACCTCTCCCTGATGCTCAATGCGATATTATGTCACAATGCCAAAACGACCTTAAATAAATTTTTAAGAAATACCTGCTACGTTTAAAGACTTTTGGTGACCCCCCCCTCCCCCAGTCTTGAAGCTGAGATTCTGCCACCAAGCCACTGAAGCATACATGAAATCTCAGAATAATTCACTTCTGTTTCATAGGATATGTTAACAAATTTTGTAATTACATAAAAAAAGCTTCTTAATTTCCAAAAGCTCGTTAATCAACAACAGTCACTCAAGTCTGAAAACATGGGACTATCAAATTCTACAAGAGGCGAGCAATATCTTTGTGCTACGAGGATGGATACAAAAAAAGGTTACAGGGGAAATAAGAAATTATTTATTAACATTAGACAAAAAATTCAAAGGAGAATTAAGAGACGTACTTACCAATCACATTTCCACATAATCCCCAAACCTATTTAGGTATTTATCTCAATGCAGAACCAACTTTTAAAACCTGGCCTGATAGAAATCACATCCTGTCCAATGAGTCAGTTCTCAGGCTGTTTTCACATCACTGTCTGAAAAGAACCTTGTTCCAGATAAGTGTCTTCAATTTCGGAAAAAGGAAATAGTCAATGGGCCAATTGTGAAGACATCTGATGGAAACGCCCTGGCACGTTGAATGATGGTGTCATCCTCTTGCATGACAATACTCATATTGCTCGAAGAATTGCTGCAAAAGTTCAAGTGGGAAGTCTCATACCACTCACATACAGCCCAGATTTGGCACCTAATCTGGGTTCCAAAAACTTATCTGGAACAAGGTTTTATTCAAACACTGATGTGAAAACAGCTGCCGAGAACTGTTTCAATGGACAGGGACATCATTTCTTTCAAGGCGGGTGAAACAAGTTGGTCCTTCCTTCAGATAAATGCCTAAAGAGATTAGGTGATTATGTGGAAAAGTGATAGGCAAATATACCTCTTAATTCCCTTTTGTACTTCCTGCCTATTGTTAATGAATAATTTTTTATTATCCATGTAAACTTTTTTGGAGCCATCCTCGTACAAGATTACCTGCATTAAATCTTTAAACACAAATATCCTCACACTGATGCAGCATAGAGCCTAAGAATGGCCCAATGGTGCATTTAGTGTCTGGTCATGGTTCAAAATTACAGACTCCACTTCAAAGATGTAAGTATTAAATGAAAAAAATTAATTTTGTTGGTATATAGATATAATGTACAAAAGCAATTATTAATCACTTATCTGTTTTATTTCTAATGCATTTTAAACAGCTTGTTTACTTTACTTCTATTAATATTGCATTTTTTTCAATAAATTTTTATTACAGTGCAGGACAGAACAAAATATGAAAGTTTTCATAACTCATTTTGAAATAATAACAGAAATTATAACTGTAGCATAAATTTTTCCAGAATTTTTACATATAACAAAACAAACTGTAGTTCCTGTGGAGATTCGTTACATTGACATTTGCTTGTTTCATAAGCATAATTGATTGATTGATTCAGATGCGATGAGATGGGATTTTTAGCAACAAAGGCCATTATCCCCTGATGTCAACAAAAAGGATGCACTAAATAAATGTCAAAAAGGATGCACTCAAATGTCAAAAAGGATGCATTCAAATGTCAAAAAGGATGCACTCACTAAATGTCAAAAAGGATGCACAGCATAATTGATATTTGCTTCTTGTATATAAGTATATATTATACCAATGACATATTTTACATTTAAAATTAGCATTATAGAAAAATTAATAATGAAATTGTTTTACATTTTTTTTGCCAAAATATGCTTGATGAATTAAAACACAAATTGGTAATTTGCTTTAAGAAAACAAGAAAAAAAGGAATTATTTTTGTATTCTTATACAATTGCATTTTAATTCAAGGGAATCACAAACTTTTATTTTAATGACTGATCTAAAGGAATAAGTTTAAAAAATGAACTAAATTAAGAGTTCCAACCAAAATTGCTTATTGAAAAGGGCTTTTAAAATAATGAAATAATAATTTCATATTAAATCCAGGATTTCTTTGTGTACAAAGAGTTATGCTGGAACTCATACTGACATTTCTTTTATAAAATCTTATTTCTGTATGATAAGTTTGTTTTAAGAATTGAAGACTATATCATAAATCCACAAATGAGTAAGTCAAAAAGTAGAGTATTAATATAATGGAGAAATTAGAGATACTTGACCCTAAGTGATTTTCTCAGATTGTGAGATAATTGGTAACTTGTGTGTGCCATTTTTATTTGACCTCCGATCATATGGTGTATTGTAGGTGATTTTCAATCCAATCTGAAAAGCTATCGTAATGATGTGTTGGTAGTTGTTTTGGGGGCCAAAAGTAAATTTTCACTTTTTCATTCCTCAGTGAATTAGAAGTTTACGATGGAAGATATGATGAATGAAATTATTTTTGGTTTTAACAATATTTCTAGCTTTAATTTTAAATACTATGTTATGCAGTATATTAATTCCAAGTGGTTTAATTTTAAATTATTTAGAAAAAGTCAAAATAGAGATATTTGATCCTAAAAAGTTAGGGATACTTGACGCTACCAAAAGCTATTGCAGTTTTGATGTCGTAGCCGACAGAAGCACTTTTTGTGGTTGGAATCAGTTTTCTGGTGCATGGAGTTTGTCAGCAAGATGGCAACTCAAATACAAAGAATAATTATTTTAAAATTGCTAGTTAGTAACTATTTAATGAATAAAATTTCTTTTTAATATGATAATTTAAAATAATACAAATAATTATTTTAGTAAGAATTTTAATTTAATTAATCTATTATTTCCTCGCCCGAGAAAGAAAGATTTATTTATTATTTTAATAAAAATCTTTTGCTCGAACTATTTGTCATCATTTGGTTTTATTTAACCCTTCACCATTTCTGTTGAGTTTGTCTTTCTTTCTTAATTTGATTTTTCTCCTAAAATATATTTTTATTATTTTGGTTTTTATTTTTCTTTAAATATTAGAAGAACTGAGTAAGTCTATTAAGCTTCTCAATTTCTTGTGTTCTACAACATTTTTTTTTTCTTTTGCAAATTGATGCAATTTTTTTTTCTTTTCTTTTTTTAATTTTCCCAAACAAACGATTCTTCAATACACTAATGATGTTGCTAGGTTTCCAATTCCATTGCAGTAATTTTTTTTCATTTAATTAAGTCAATATTTTAATTGTGTACTAAAATTTGAACTAATTTAATTTAACGATTTAACTAATTTAGTTCATTAACTAGATTTTATTAGTAGCAACTGCATTTTATAGTAACCATATTATTTAATTTTTAATACTAGTTTCATTAATATTATTTGATAATAAAGAACTTTTTTTTAATTCAATATCTTTAATATCTGAATTTCACGGTCATACAAATTATCAAAAGAATTAAGTACATTTTGCATGTAGGGTCAAGTATCCCTAAGGTTAGGGATACTCAACACTATGCGATTACAAGAAATGTATTTATATTTTTATTAAATAAGATATCAATCTAGCATAAGTATATACCTCATTCTTAAAACCAAATCCATTTATGACACTTATAATTCAAATATTTGAGAAATATAAGAAAAAGTTGGGTGAAGTATCCCTACTTTTACTTTTTACTACTAGTAAAAATATAAATACATTTCAATTATTATTCAAATATCCCCTACTGGTTGAAGCTGAAAAACAGAAATGCACAATATACTTCCACAAAGATTCTCACACACTACTTGTAAATATAGTATAATCCCATTCAAAATAATTCGAATATAAATCAGTTTCCATACAACATATCTATAAAAGTGTTTCCTTCTAACACTGTTCAGCATTTGGGGAAAACTCGGACAACGAGGGTTCATAGAACACAGCTTTATTCTAACAAGGTTGAGAATTAGAGAAAAACCTAACATAAGTGTAACAAAGAACAGAAACATTTAACATCAGGAAAATTCTCAATAACATAGTAATAGATCCAATAGTA